>JASANV010001507.1:0-94255 GCA_030849715.1 Trypanosoma mega | reverse complement strand
AATTGGGTCGCGAGAGAGGCTAACGCGAGACGCTGCTTCACATGGCGCATCTCGTCGCCGTCGCCCTCCTTCACAGAGACGTGTTGCAGCAGGTTGTTGAGGCGGTTGGACATGGTCGTGATACTTGTTGGGTTTAAATGAGTTGCGGTTAGATCTGTGGGAAAAGAGAGAGGTTGAGTTTGTGGGTATCAAGCAAGAAGTAAACAGAAGAATGCACCAAGAAAAGATATCAGTGTTGGCTATGCACGTGTGGGGGAGGGATGGAAGAGGAAGTAGGAGCTTACAAATCATTCAAACGCGTTCCATTATATATTCTTCCTGATTCTTGCTTTATACTTTATTGTTTTTTCTTTGACCTCATTCCTCTCCCAGTAAATATTCTTTTGCTGATGTTAAAAAAATAATCTCTTTCTTGTTGTTTCCCGCGTCTTTTTGTGAGAGACAACATAAAAGACCAATACCCGGCTTGTGATGGCACCCATCGCGGACGTTTAACGACGCTGTGCCGCCTTTACTTCTTTTTTTTTGCATCGAAAAAAATGGTGGCGGAGGCCGATGCGTACTTACTTGAGATGCATAATGATCATTTTGAAGAACGCAGTGTCCGTGAAAAGTTAAAAAAAACGAAGAGGGGGGAAAGGAAAGGAGTCACTCCATCCAGTAAAGCATCCAAAGGCGGCCTACTTGTCATTGACGACCAGGGCAGAGATGAATGCTGCACCAATGCCGCTGCCGTCCTTGGAGAGTACTGTCTTCACACAGCACTCGTCGCCCATCATCCGGTTCATGTTATCCTGGAACAGGCGGCGGAACGACGGGAGCTTCTCGTACACGGAACCGTCCACAGCAACGGTGGCACGGCCCTGTGTGCGGGTCTTGAGGAGCGGCGCGCTGCAGAACATCGCGCTGATCTGCGCGGCACGGTTGCGCACCAGGCAGCAGGCGTCACGGATCACGTGCAGGTCAGCCACGTTCGACACATCGACGCCAAAAAGCTTGCTGATCATGGAGCGCGTGAACTGCAGACCAGGCATGCGGTCGGCAGAGATCATGCCCATAAACTTCGTCTCGAAGCTCCACGGCTTCTTCATCGCCGCCGCAAGCTGTCGGGGCAGGCAGTTAATCTCGGCAAGGTGCACAATCATCCGCCGGCATACCTCGCCCTGGTACATGCCAGCAACAATCTTCTCCTGAGCCTGGTCTCCTTTGTTCAGCGTGATTGCGTCCATATCCTCATCATACTTGGAGATGGGAAGCACGAACTTGTACTTGGAGTCGAAGTTGCCGCACTCCATGTTGATCGGAGTTATGGCCGAGCCGCGTGACGACACCGCGGAGTCCTTCGTCACAGCGGAAGCCTTCTCGAAGTAGCAGGCATTCGAGCCAGTGCCGAGAATGACGCCTACCTGCACGTCGGGATCCTCAAAGTACCGTGTAATGAGGGTGCCCACAGTGTCGTTGCAGATAGCCACAACCTTCACGTTCACCTTCACGCGCTTCAGCGAGGTCTGCAGCAGTTCCACCACGTCCTTGCCCTCCACGCCCTTCGTCGAGAAGCCCTTGGTCCACTTGATCAGCAGGCCGCGGTCCACGCTCTTCTGATCGGTGGGGAAGCTGAAGGTGAAGCCAAGCGGCACCGTGCGCTGCAGATCCTCAGGGGCCTTGGTGCGCATCATCTCCTTCACGCTGTTCGCGATGAAGTCGAACAGATCCGTCGCCGTGCCTCGGAGCGCGTTCGGCGGAATCACAAATGAGCTGTCAACGCGGCCAACCACCTTGCCCTCCTTGCACGACACGCGCAGGACGCGGAAGTTTGTGCCGCCGAGGTCAAGGGCGTAGAAGGCGCCGGTGGCGGAGCTCGGCTTCGCCTTGTACACGTAGGACGGCAGCATACGCACTGTGCTCTCGCGGCCCTCGATGCCCTCGACCATCTCGTGGATCATGTACATGGTCAGCTGCTTGAGGTGGTCGCGGCTCACCGTGAATTGGGTCGCGAGAGAGGCTAACGCGAGACGCTGCTTCACATGGCGCATCTCGTCGCCGTCGCCCTCCTTCACAGAAACGTGTTGCAGCAGGTTGTTGAGGCGGTTGGACATGGTCGTGATACTTGTTGGGTTTAAATGAGTTGCGGTTATATCTTTGTGTAAGGAGACAAAATGAAAAGAAAACAACATATTTTTTTTCTTCTTGACTTGTTTTTGGGTGGTGTTGTTGATTAGTTTTGGTAGGCATTACCATTAGTGAGTCATTTTTTTTTGTGTGTGTGTTCCATGCTAGTTAATTTATTTATTTATTTTTTGAGTTTGGTTAAGAATGAAGTAATATCATTTCTTGAGGATACGAATAGCTTAGTACTCACGGGATATTTCTTAGTGCTTGTAATATGGCCTCATAAGCGCGCTGGTTTTGTGATCGACTTTGTGGCTGTTTGGTGCTACTGTTACTGCGGAGATCGACGTGACTACGTTGGCGCACGATGTCGAGTTGGGCACTCTGTTTTGGCGATGTGAGTAACGCAAATGCTCCGTATAGGGGTTGCAATTCACTTTGATTGGTTTTGGAAGAATTTTCAAGGTTAGGGTATTCACATTCACTGTTTGTTGTGTGCTCAAGTTTGAGATTTTCTGGCGCTAGCGGTTGGAGCGGTGTAGTACCTTTTGTGCCTATGGTTTGCTGTATCTCAGCTTTTAGACGATCACGGAGGTTGGGGAAGTTTGCAGTTCCTCCGAATGCAACGATGTTATGCATTAGTGCGCGATGCAATGCAGGGGTGTGACGCATTCCACCGCGAGTGGAGGTCGCCAGCAACATGGATTCAACAACGCCCATCTGCTGGATACCGACGCCTGATGGGTGAAAGAGAAGCTCTGGTATAAGAAATGCCTCGTGACGGAGACTAATGTGCTGTAGTGATTGGCTATCCATTCCTCCCACGTCATCTCTGTTTTCCTCAAGACACTTCGCCAAGTCTTCCTCGCGGCAACCAAGCGGCATGAGTTGCGGAATAGTGGGTAAATAGTAACGAACCTCAGGCACCCGCCGGCTCCCGCGACGTTGCTGTCGTTGCTTTTGACGTTGTTGTTGAGACTTCAAAATAGTTAAGGGCTCAACCTCAACACGACAACAGCGTTCCATGATGTGATTCACAAGCCACCCATCCTCTGCAACGTTCATTTGGGTAAAGGATATGATCTCCTTTAAACGGTTTGATAGGAGCTTTCCGCCAACGTCAACCCGTACAACGGCATCTTTCAAAGGGAGAAAATCCACATAAGGAACTATGGTTGTTGCAGAAAACCCAAAGTCTACTACCATGGCACAACCGCCACACAGAGCCGTATAATGGACCTCGTCATTTGAATTTGAAGAAGCCGGCACGATATTTGTGGAGGATGCGGCAGCTACAAGAGCAAGAAAAGTAGAGCTTACGAATGTCACTGCACGGAATTTGAAGCGCCGGGCAACTAGATAATGCAGCACATCAACTACTTGTTTTGGCGCAGCAAAAGGAACGGTGAGGAAGAGTTCCACGTCACTTTCATCTGAGATTGCGAAAACTTGCAAAAGGTATTCCCAAATATAGCTTTGCAGTGAGGCGTCAACAATAAATCCACGATCGACAGGTCGTCGTACCATGAGGCCATGGAAGTGTGGTAATTTAGACAACTGATCACCAACAATACCTCGACCGGCAAAGGAGGCCGCGCCAACACAGTTTGGCACAACAGCTTGCCTTGGTGGACCCCCATTTACATTGCGAGGGTCTGGGATGTACAATGCCTTAAGAGCATATCCGCCATTGTCAATGAACAGCACTGGGTGTCCATCACTCATCAAAATGGCTTTCACATTAGTATCAAAAAAAAGATAAAAAAAATTTATATAAAGCGGTGGGGGGAAGAGAATAAGAAACAACAGTCAAAGAAGACAAGTAATAATTAGGAGATTTTTTTAAAAAAAGAAAAATTAGAGATAAAACTCTGAATGAAGTGAAATATTACAATAATAGTAATAAATAAGAAAGCGAACGAGAAGGGAACCTCTATAGTAATAATAAAAAGTGTGATTACATTTGTTTGAACACATGAGATGACACAAACAAATACGCAAACGTATACATATATATATATGTATCATATCAAGAATGATCATGTGCAGTTCACACACTGAGAGAGGGAAACTAAACAAATTGAAAAAAAAAACTGTTTTTTTCTTTACTTTTAATTCATTGATTGCAGTAATCGTCAGTTATTGACACGAAGATAAAAATAGCACACACGCACACACACTAATAGAGAACAACAAAAAGAGAAATCAACAAGGAAAAAAAACGTGTCACCCCCCAATAACGTTTCAAAAACAACAAAAAAAATAAAAGGAAGAAAAAAATCGTTTTCACTACTGCTTTGATAAATAAAATACATATACGTGTATATTGATCAATGTCATTATCTACTCGATATTTTTTTCTCCCTTTCACTTCTTTCAGAATGCACTTAATCCAGTAATTGCTCTACCTAAAATTAGACCATGAACATCATAAGTTCCCTCATAGGTGAGTACTGTCTCGAGATTACATACGTGTCGCATCACGTGATACTCATCCGATATTCCATTACCACCCAACATATCTCTTGCTGTGCGAGCAATATCAATCGCCTTCTTTGTATTGTTACGCTTCAACATGGAGATGACTTGATGTGATACTTTTCCCTCATCCTTGATTCGTCCAGCGCGGATGTTGGTGGTCATAGCCAGGGTTATTTCTGTTAACATATCCGCCAACTTGGTCTGAACAAGTTGAGTGGATGCTAAAGGTTTGTCAAACTGTTTACGCTGGAGGCTGTAATCACAGGCAATTCTATAGCATGTATTTGCCGCGCCAAGTACTCCCCACGCGATACCAAAACGTGCACTACTAAGGCAACCAAACGGCGCCTTGAGACCTTTTGCGTGTGGAAGCAGATTATCCTCCGGCACAAAGCAATTGTCCAGTTCAATAGTCCCTGTGCAACTAACACGGAGAGAGAGCTTGCCCTCAATGACTGCCGTCTCAAATCCCTTAAACCCGCGCTCCACGAGAAACCCGCGCACGTCACTTGTCCCCTCCAATTTAGCCCACACGACAGCCACATCCGCGAAGGGAGCGGATGTGATCCACATTTTCTGTCCATTAAGAATATATCCCCCATTCACCCTCTTCGCGCGGGTCGTCATACCCATTGGATCTGACCCCGCGTTTGGCTCCGTGAGAGCAAAGCAGCCCACCAACTCCCCTGTCGCCAATCGCGGGAGAAACTTTTCCTTCTGCGCCGCACTTCCATACGCGTGGATGGGGTACATCACCAGCGAGGACTGCACGGACCAGGCGGAGCGGTAACCGCTGTCGATGGACTCCGTTTCATACGCAATCAGTCCGGACGCGACGGCACTCCCGCCCGGACAGCCGTAACCGTTCATCGTGACGCCAAGCAAACCGAGTGCGCCAAACTCGCGAAACACCTCGCGGTCTCTCTTCTCCTCTCGGTACGCCGCCGTGACGCGGGGGAGGAGTCTCTTTCGGCACCATTCACGCGTCGTTCGTTGGATCTCCAACTCCTCCGGGGTAAGGAGGTCACGCAGCAGAAGCGGATCATTCACATCAAAGTCGGCGTAAGTGGAGTTTCCCCGACACGCCACACACAGCGCAGACACCGGCGCCAAAGCTCGAGACGACACATTAAAACGGGATAACATCGATGGAATCTCGTATACTATATATATATATATATATATATATATACAATTTTTTTTTTTGTTTTCTACTTTCAGGGTAATACAAATATACAAAGGTATATAAAGATAGTTCTGAAAGAAGGAAAAAAAAAATAGTAATAATAATAAAATAAAAAATAGAAATTTAAACTCAAAAAACAGAGTGCAATTATTCCTTCCAATTTTTGTCATTCTGTTCTTCTTGCAAGTAATGTCCCTAATGAACGGGAGTTAAAAGACATGGGGTAAGCAAAAAAAGAAAAAAAAAAAGAAACTTTTATGTACATCTCAAAAATGGACCCACAAACAAACAAACACACTCATTCACATCCTTTCCGGGAGTCGTCATAATAACAAAAATATCCCTTTTCCCGCTTCTACTCTCGCATCACTTCATCTAACTCTCTCTCTTTCTCTCTCTCTCAAACTAAGAAAAAAAAAAAAAGGACATCTGCACCAACAACAAAACAACGAGCACACATACGCTTACATATACACCAAACCAAAGCAACACCACACAGCATCCCCCCAAATCTCTTCATGTGTGTCTGTGTGTGTTGTGTTTACGATTGGGTGTGCATGTCATCTGGCATTCCCGTGAAGAGAAGCCGCACGAGATCGTCGAGGCTGATGTGGTGGTCATCGTCCACATACGCGTCGGCGATAATCTCATCCGCCTCCTCCATTTTCAGCTTCACGCCGAGATTGACGAGCACGTGTCGAAGTTCCGCGGTGGTGAGAAAGCCGTCGCCGTCCGTGTCGAGAACGCGCAGCGCCTCCCGCACTTCTCCATCCGTCGCCGCGTGTTGCAACATGGACTCCGCCGCCTGCATCGCCTGTTCGCGGCTAATCACACCGCCGGCGTCGGGGTCGAGGAGAAGGACGGCGGACTGCACCTCCGCCGCGGTCGGGCAAAGGCCCCAGCAGCGCAGCAACGGGCCCAACTCCTCCGCGGCGATGCGGCCGTCGGAGTCTTTGTCGAACATAAGAAACTGTAACGCAAAGCGCTCCCGCTGCATCGCGGTGAGGGGCATGTTACCAAAAATAGGGACTAACGAAACAAGGAAAACACACACAATAACAATAATAATAATACGAGTGATAACTTACTTCTCCTTCTCTCTGTGAAAAAAAAAAGAAAAAAAAGTGCATAGAGTGACAAATAGATTTAAACAAAAAAAAATAATTAACATATATACGCATATACGAACATATTAGTCTATTAATCAAAAGTAAAAACAAAAGATACTTTCGTTCTTTTTTCCTTTCTTTCTTTGAGTGATGACTGATGGGGATACAGAGAACTGCGCATACATACATATATATATATATATATATATATATTCATGTATGTGTGTGTATAGCTGTACAATTTATCCACAAGAGTGAGCAAAAAAAAAAAAAAACGGAAAATACAAACGTAAACATAAGCAATATATCTATAGATAAATGAGTCCACCAACAGGTCCTCTGAACGCTTCTGGGCAAACCAACAACAACAACGAAGAAAGAAAGAAAAAAACCTAACCTCGCCAATCCTCTCCCTCTTCCCTACACTCCCCGCCATGGAGAGGGTGTAAAGTATCGAATAGCCTCCCCCGTGGCGCGGCGCAGCGTGGGATCCTCCTCCCCAAACTGATCATCCGAGATGCACAGGAGTTGTGGTATCATACACTCCCTCA
Source organism: Trypanosoma mega (assembly GCA_030849715.1). Classification (NCBI taxonomy): domain Eukaryota; phylum Euglenozoa; class Kinetoplastea; order Trypanosomatida; family Trypanosomatidae; genus Trypanosoma; species Trypanosoma mega. Next base: position 86,819 of record JASANV010001507.1, on the reverse strand, counting down.
TAAATGATCGGGTGTCATCTCCCGGAAGCCCAATGGTTGGGCTCCAAACCAATCTCCCCCTTGACGCCCATGTCGCACACCCGGGTTCCCCCTCCCCCTCCCCCTCCCCCTCCCCATTTTGTGTGTCTTCTCTTTCCGGGGAGTGTTTCATTGTCCGTTCCGTGTCGGAATCCCCTCTCCCAACTCGTGCCGCTGTGCATTGGAGGAGTCGCACTGTGAGGGCCGCGCAGAGGGCGTGATGTGTAGGCGCGGGGCTCTCGAGCAGCACGCGGCGCAACGCGAGGGTAAGCGCTGTGCGCTGCGACGCGTCGAGAAGCGGCGCGACATCCGCCACGGCGCCAATCACCTCCGCGAAGACATCGGGCATACGGCGGGCGGCGTCCAACTGCCGCGCGAGAAACGCGTAGGCGCCGCTTTGGAGAACCGTCACCGCCCCATCGGGTTGGGCCGCGCAGCGTCGAAAGAGACGCACCGCGTGTCGCCGCACATCCGCACTCCCGCCCTCCGCGGCGCGCAACACAAACGGCACAACGACACCGACGTGCGCAAACAGCGCGGCCGCCGTCGGCGCCTCCGCGAGGACGGCAAAGAAACGCGCGGCGCCGCAGACCACGGCGGCGTCCCCCCGATGCCGCGCGAGGGCGGAGAGGGCGGCCGACACCACGGCGCTCTCCAAAAGCGCGTTGAGGGCGGCGTGGTGTGGCGCCGACTCCGCCGCCAGCGCCTCGGCGCACGCCAAACCCGCGCGCTGCACCGCCGCCACCCCCACGTGGCGCGCCATGGCGTCGGCGAGGAGCGCACAGACCCCCGCGCACGCCGCCCGCCCCGCCATGGGCTCCCCAATGCACAGCGGGGGGTGGGCGGCCAATGTGAAGGGCGCGGCGGCGGCGGGATGGCGCAGCAAGTGCGACGCCACACGCAGCGCGGCGGCCGCCACGACGGGACGGGCACAGCGCACACACTGCGCGACAAGCGCCGGGGCCCCGCATTCGGTTAAGGCGCGTTGGGCGTCGCGCAGACCCACGCCCTCCTCCATGGCCCAATAGCCGAGCTGATCCAAGGCATCCACGGCGGCCCCAACGCGGGGGAAGTCCGAGGCGGAGAGGGACGCCGAGGCGTCGGGAAACAAGGCGCGCAACGCGCACACACACGCCGCGACCTCCGATAAAGTCGGGGGCTCCGTCACGTGCGGGGTGTCAAGGGGGGAATCGGTCGGATCGGTCCCAATGACCATCTCATGACGATGCGTAGTCATTCCAAGGGAGGCTACAGAGGGAAGACAGGTGTACACAAGAGAGAGAGAGAAAGAAAGGGAGAGTGCAATAGGTAAAAACAAACAGTCAACAAGATACAAAAAACAACAACAACAACAAGAACAAAAAAAAAAGACATGTCTAACACGGAGACCGTATGTAATACGTTTAACAAAAACGCACACACACAAAAAGAAAGAGGGGCACCAAAAATTAAACCGAGAAGAGCAAATTCTTTTCTTTTTTTTGTTCTTTGAAGACTCGCATCAACAGACTGAAGGATGCAAGAAAGAAAGAAAGAAAGAAAGAGAGAGAGAGAGAGAGAGAGAGAGAGGCATAAAGCAAAAGCAAAAGGGTAAATGCCATGGGAAAGAAAATGAAGAGTAAAATTAAAGAAAAAAAAATAATTTGGGGACAAGTGTATAAAAAAGAAGCCAACAAAATAACGCTCACCAAAGCAAGAAGAAAGTTTCAGTCTAAACTCAACGCCCCCCCTAATAAAAAGAGAGCACGAACTACGAAAGAAAAGAGCGAAAAATTGAAACACATACTATTTTCGTCACCTACACAGAAGCACACATGACTACACGATGTGTGTAGTCTCTTTGTGCGTGTGTGTTTATGCATCTCACCTTTAATTATTTTTTTTTCTTCTCTTTGCGTTCATCAACATCTCACTCACCTCTTCCCTCCCCTTACATTCCTTACACACACATACACACTTTCGTTTTCCTTCTTAAAGGATTTTTAATCACTTTACATACCACCATATCAGTCTTCCCTTATTTCACCTCAGCCTCACCTATTCTTTTTTCTCTTTTTTTTTTTTGAAATCCGTTGAATCATTTCCACTCCCATCCTCAATTCACATGACAATCATGTTTCTCTCTCTCTCTCTCTCTCTCTCTCTCTCACACACACACACACACACACGCACACACTCTTTTTCCTTTCCTTTCTTGCATCACGCATCAGCTTTTTGCGGTTGCACAATCATCTTATCCGCCATATTCATCAAATTCACCGGCGCGGTGCCGTCGGTGAGGAGGAATCCCTGCAATCCGAGCGCTTTGAGCATCTTTTCCTTTAATTCCGGTCCAGCGCGGGCGATGGCCTGAACCGTTTCCCTCCCGAGTGCCTTAAATATACCCTCAACTCGATTTGCATCAATCTCCGCGAGCGCCTTTGCCTTGGCGACGGCGAGTGCGTGCATCGCCCGTCTGTGATGGAGTTCGAGCTCCATGCGCTGTCGGGCCGCGTCGAGTTCCGCCTCTGCCGTCGCCTCCTGCGCCTCGCACCGCGTTGGGGTGGCGTCGAGCTCCGCCTGCGCCTCCACCAATCGCGCCTCACTCTCTGCGAGCGCCTGTGCCTTACTCCCGCCGCACAACTCCATCGCCGTGTTCTCTGCTGCGACATGTAGCAGCTGGACGCGGTGCTCCTCGGCGGCGGCGGTGTCGCGAATGAGTTGCAGCGCCAACGCCCCCTTCGCCTTTTGCTCGAGAAGCATCGCGTGGTGCGCCGCCTCGTTCTCCTGCGAGGTGGTGATGATCTCCACCGCGAGCTGCACACTCTTTGTGAGGGCCTCGCGGGTGCGGGCGTCGACGGGCTCCACGCTGTGCATGTCGACACTCGTGATGAGAAGACCATAGGCGGGAAAGTACAACGAGTCCCCGCGCATCGCCGTCGTGCCATTCGCGTCGGCGTGGAATATGGCGCGGCGAATGAGGGCGGAGGAGTTGCGGTGAAAGTCATCAAACGAAACCCCCGCAATGGTGGCACGAATGCGATTCGCCAATGCACGACACGCGCTTCCCACAAAGTCGGGCGTGGAAAATGCGATACGCTCAAAACCTTGACGATCGGTGGTGTCAAATTCCCAATTATACGCCAACTCGAGTCGCAGCCGCGCGTGCTCGAGGGTTTCGACCTCAATAACATCCGCCATAAAGTCCGGTCCGAGAAAGATGCAGAGGGAGTGAATCCGGCCCGGTTGCTTGGGTCGACCACCGGAGAGGCGCACCGGAGTGAACTCCTCATTGGGTGCGAGAAAGACAGTGGTGGGGCCCTCCACCACCCGACTTGTGTTGGTGCCGTAGTCATACAACTGCACCAAGGCATTGTGCGGGACCTTACACGACACCACCGCGTAGGAGGGCGCGCTGCCTTCCCCAAAGCACCCGTCCGCCTTGCACGGGGAGGAGGTGACGGGGGATGAGAAGGTTGCCGTGGCGTAACCCTTCGCATCCGCGCCGTGAAACGACGAGGACGATGGTTTCCCCGGGAGTGTCACGGAAAGGCGGTCAGCCCTCAAACAGGCGCGCACCAACGGATCGGTTGGTTTCTCCCACAGCACCTCATCCTCGGCGAGCATGAGCGCACACCCAAAGACCGCCCGCACCTTTCCGCTTCGCGTGTTGCGCACATACACGCCCTCCTCCTCGCTGAGCAGAATCGTTCGCCGCGCCTCCACCACGTGCACTTCGAGCGGCGGCACGTAACTGCACGGCCCGCGCACGAGCCAACGCGCGGACGCCTCTCTCCGCGCGCCCTTCTCATCCACGCACGCGCACACCGCCTCCACCAGAAGCGCCTCCTCCGCGCCGAGGAGGTGCGCCGGCTGCACCGCCCCCCCAACGAGGACTTCGCCGGGTGCGAGAAAGAAGGCGCACGGGCCTCGACGCAGCGCCCGCCGCCCGCCCTTTCCACGCGCCACCACGGCGTACTGATGGCGCCCAACCACAGTGAGAGGGACGGCGGCGGCGATCTCCTCGTTTGGGTTTGGCCGATACGCACACGTGTCGCGGTGCGTGACGAGCCACGTCGCCCCGACCGCGCGCGCCGTCCCCATCGCATCCACCAACGCCACGCGCGCGCGGAGGTGTATGGCATTCCACAACGAAAGCGGAATGGGCGAAATGACCCCCTCGACACGCGCGCCGGGCGGAGGAAAGTGCGCGCCGCTGCGCCGCACCGCCCAAACCTCTCCCCCCGCGCGAAGGTGAAGGGCGGCGCCGAGTGGAACCCAAACGGCGCGCACCCGCTGCTCGACGGTCACCCCCGTGTGTGGGGCGTAGCGGCCGGGGCCGACATGCAGCCATCGATCCCCAACCGCACGAGAAGCGCCATCCGTCTCGCCTAGGGCGGTGAGGGCGCGTAGCACGAGCGCCTCGTTTGGGGAAAGTAATACTTGGGCGGTTGGGGGCGTGGCGGCCTCACCGGGACGTAATGGAAAGGGCGGCTGATGCATACGCACCGCACCGCCTAGGCGGAGGGTCATCTCACTCGCCTCCGCATTGGGGGAAGGAATGGGACGATACACCTCGCAATAGTGCCCGACAGGGATAACGAGGAATGGTTGGGGGGCGCCGTGTTGGGGGATGTGATGGTCCATTAAGGTAAAGCAGCGGGGACCCGTAACGAGGAAGACATCACAGGTGTTGTTGTCAAGAATGTGGATGTACTCATACTGTCGAAGTCGTATCACACGGTCAAACATGATGCAAATATTTTTTAAATATTTAAAAGAAAAAAAGCACCACAAATACTCTCCCACTACAAATAAGAAAACGAATGAAGAGCGATTTACGTTATGCTTGCAATACAAATAACCTCACTGTTTTTTCTTTTGTTGTTGTTGTTGATTCGTGTGTACTAAAGACGATTTGTTGTTCTTTTGGTTTGTCTTTTTTTCTTCTTTTGTTGTTGTTTATATATGTGTGTATTGAGGGGAAAAAAATAATGCAACGACACAGAAACAACTTACTTTTCTGTGCCAAACCCTAAAAATAGTTTTAAAAAAATAGTTTGTAAATAAGAATGAAAAAAAAAAAATACTACATTTGTATACATATTCGTTGAAAATCAAGCAATATCAATCAAACAATATATATATGTATATATATATACCCGTAAGAATCCAAAAAAAAAACAATAAAAAGAAAGCATAAATTCTGTTTACTCACACATACATAAATAAAAATATGTATATATATATATATATATATATACTTTTTTTTCTTTGTTATATATATATTGTCGAGAATGTTTATCGTCGAGTGAATGTGTAATGAATACGCTCTCCCAGTCCACGTGCCTGTTCTTCTACCAAACACACGCACACACACACAATCAAATAAGAAGAAAAGGGCAGAGGGGTACTCGTATAAAAACGAAAAAAAAAAATCATAGTCACAATGAAAATAATAACATTAATCAAAGAAGTACGAACAAAGTCGATAACAAAGAAAAAGGAGATATCAAAAACGGACTGAGGATCCATTAAAAGAATGATCAAAAAGAAAGAATAAAAAAACTATCGATCAAAACAAAAATTCCCGTCTTTTTTTTTTTTTAGCTTTCTTTTGGGTTTCTTTCCTTTTCTCTTTTTACTTCTTTTTCCTTTCTATCACCTATTTCCTTTTTGTTAAATCTTCCAATCACTTTCTTTTCTTTTCGTTTTGTTTGAAATATCCATCCCCCTCCTGGTCCCTTTTTTTTTTTTCCTTTTCTCGAAACAACAATTCTCACACATACACACATATACATATACATATATATAAATGTGTATATAAGTATGTATAGGGTGTTACCTTTCCGTGTTGTTGTTGTTGTTGTTGTTGCCTCATGCCTCCACCTCGTTGGCGGTGCGTAGACCCACAGCGAGGCACTGTAAGAGTGCGGCGGCACTTTCTGCATCGGCGTGTCCCTTTCCACACACTGTGGTGACGGCCTCCACAAAGGTGCGCACAGCGAGGCGGTAATCCTCCGGCAACACCCCCAACGCCCGCTGTTGACGGCCAATACCACGCAACACGACGGCGGCGTCGTCCCACTCCAACACACGTCCCATTCCCCGCATCGTGACAATCACCAATCGCATAAAGGAGGACGCGTACATCGCCTCCACATCTATTGCCACACCACACCCCGCCGACTCCGCCAGAGGCGTTTCGACATCCGCAAACACGCCGCGCACGGCCGGGTGTGGGGTGGCGCCGCACACCACGCGATAGACAGTCCGCATCACCTCCCGCAGCAGCGGCGCCTTGGCGCACATCGGCACGCACGACTCGTCCCCGTCCCCGATGCCGATGCCGATCCCCTCCGAGGCGAGCGGGACGACCGCTAACATCGCCCAGAGCGCCAACGCCCGCCGCACCAACGCGCCCGGCAAGGCAGACGGGGCGGTGGCGTAGCGATACGACGCGGAGAAGAGATGAAACGCATCCGACTCGAGTGCCTCGCGGTTGGCCGCGACAATGGCCCCGAGGCGACGCAAAGCGGCGGCGGAAAAGCCGTTCCCCGTCGCATGCAACGCGAGCATCGAGCGGTTCCGCCGCGCCAGGCGCATGAGCTGCATAGCGCCCCCCTCATAGATGCGATTCCCGACCACCGACACCTCCCGCAGGTGACGATGCGACGCGAAGAGGGCGGAGAGCGCAAGCGCCGTGTCGTCCCCCGCCGCATTCTCATCTAGGCGGAGGGAAACCAACGAGGGGCACCACGCGAGCGCGGCGAGAACGGGGGCGAGGCCCGCGTCCCCCAAAAGCTCCGGGCGGAGGTCGAGGCAAAGCGGGGCGCCCATTAATGGCCGCCGCAGCGCCAACAAGACATGCGGCGAGGGGCGCAATGTGCGGTTGTAGTAGCGCTCAAAGAATCCCCTGTAGTGGTCGTAGAGAATGTCGAGGGGAATCGGCACACCGGCGGGGACGCCATCGCCTTTCCGCCCGTTCGCCGCCCAAGCCGCGAAGCGTGTCCGCGGCTCGCGCGGGGGACGCCGCAGACGCCGCCGCCCCTCCGCCTCCGCCTCCGCGATGCGCCGCAGCGGGGGGGAGAGATCGACCGCCCGCACCATCACGTCCACCTCGACGCCGGCGGCCGCGCCGTGGTCGGCCGCGCCCCACGCGTCCGGGGGGAGGCGGACGGTCGCCACCGCGCACGCGCCGTCGGCGAGGTCCCGCAGCGACCACACCCGCGCCGTCCGGGAGTGGGCGGAGAGCGGCCGCCCCGCCCCAACAGCGCGCGTCTCGAGGGAGACGTCCACGCCGAGGCCCTCCGCCAGCCGCGCCGCCGTCCCAACGGACTGGAGGAGGACGGGGAGAAAGAGGGACTCGCGCAGCGGGGGGTGCGGCAACGCGTGGTCGCCGGAGACAGGGGAGGCGCCGAGGCGCTCGTGGGTGTGGGGATCAAGCGGCGAGACGGTCGCACGCACGCGGAGAGAGGCCCCAAGGCGTCGCATCTCCTCCGCAAAGGCGGGGCCACACACACGAAGCTCCGTCAGTGTTATAATAATGGTGCCAAAGAAGAGAACATCGTCAGCCGCGTGCGCCATCGCACAAGGGTGCACGAAAGGGATCGTCGCGTTTTTGGTTTCTGTTTTTAAACCAATAGTTTTTTGGCTTTTATTTTTACTCTACAGAAGACTTACTCTCTACGGTTCAATGATATCTCTGTTGGACGTTCTTTTTCCTTTTGTTTTTCTTTTTCCTTGTGTGTGTGTGTGTGTGCGTGTTTGGTTTGCGTTTTATTTATTTCGTGTCGTCGGGATTACCGTCCAAAAAAAAAAAAAAGGAATTCTAAATCTACTTTGTGAAGTGGAGGGAATCGAAAATAGATATCGCGACGAAAGATAAAAAAAAAAACTATATCAATATGAATATATATATATATATATATATATGTAAAAATAAAACTTGCAATGCAAGTACTATGAAGTAGAAAAAGCTACAGCACTATTTGGAACAAAAAAAAAAGGAATAAAAGAAAAAAGGGTTAGTGGGAGAAAGAGAGTAACAGCACAGAATCGAGAAAAAATAAAATGAATAAACACAAAAAGATGATTACAATAATGAGTGATTCTCGCTTGAGTGCAAAGGTGTTCACTGAAAAAAAAACAAAAAATTGGTGCATTCACATTCAAACACATCGTAAAGCGCGTCCATTCTTTATCCTCCTCGTTGCTCGCTCCTTCCCCCGTTCATCCAACAGAGAAAGCAAGTAAGCATAACGGAGGACAAGAAGAGAAGGTAAAAATACGTTCACAAACACGCACACACACACAAATCTTCATACACATACGTGCATCTATAAATATATGTGTGTGTTCGTGTTATTGTGTGCGCAAATAGCGGACAGACAATATATATATATATATATATATATATAGGCATTCCTCGTACATATACATCGAATCTGATGAGGTCGGAATAACACGAACCTCATCCGTAAGAATAACAACCACAGAAACACTGAAAACATGAAATCATCACAAAATCACAGCAGAGCAACAACAATAACGAAAAGGAACGAAAATCACAATAAAAAATAAGTCACACGCACGTGAGCTTACAAAACAGGACTCATTTCAACGAATCTGTGTTGCGTATGTTATTGCTTGTAATACATCTTCATTTACTCTTGTTTTTTTTGTTGGTTTTCTTTTCTCGGCATATATACAACAAAGGTGAGTGTATATGCAGAAAGGAAGAAAGAAGCAAAAAAAAAAACAATAACACACACACAAAAAAAAAAAAATAATAATAATAATAATAAAAACAGTAAAAGGATTTGAATATGCATTCTAATATTACATTTGTGGACTACCATAGTACGAGTTTGTTGGTTGGTTGGTTTGAATATATATATTCCTTTTGTATGTGCGCTTGCATCGCCTACTGCGATGCACCGTGTCCGATGCAACTGTATCCGGCCCAGCAACGCGGGGAGTAGCGGAAAAAGGTTTCCTCCAGCAGTGCGCGAATGGAGGAGGCGAGGACGATGGCCTTGTGCGAGTGCACTTCGGTCGTCTCACCACCGCCCATTTCACTTCCAGGACTCACATCCACTGCATGGGGAAGACGACCCCCACTCGCCGACGCGGCGCGTTGATTCTTGTTTGCCTCGGAGAGGAGTTGGTAGAACTTACGAAACAGCTCCGATGGGACCATGTCGGGTGTGCACCAAAGTCCCGTAATGACGCAAGGCACACCACCAGAAAAGAAACCACGTAAGAGCCCTTGCACATCATCCTGCGCTCCCACCACGCGCGAGGTGGACATGTTGGTGTTACTCATCACAACAAACTCCGCAAAGAGCTCCGCCCGTGCAATTTCAGAGGCGCGCATCAAGGCTGCCTCCTCACGCGAGACGGCAATACATATGGCTCCCGCACTGCTTTCCTCATTGCTCGTTCCGCTTGTGGTGCTTGTGGCGACATAGAGAGTCCGGCAACGCGGTAACACATCACGAAGGGAGTCCATGTCATCAATGAGAACCTCTGAACTCGTGAATACGGTCCCTGAATCAGGTTTGCGTGTGCTAGTGCGTACATCCCGCTTAAAGTGCGAGATGGTGTTGAGGATGGCCTCTCCCTCCTGTACGGAACGGACCGCGTCGAAGGGGAAGACGACACGTGAGAGGAGTTGTCGAGATGGAGGATCTGTCTCGCGTTGCACAAGAACCACATCTCGATGTAAATCACGCTGCTCGACACGTCGTGCACAGAGCGCAGAGAAGGCGCACTGTGTCGCACAAAATGCCAATTGCACAGCAAAGTCTTCAATAAGATAATTTCCATTGCGAGCAATGAGAGCGTTAAACGGGACAAGCCAGATTTGCTCGGTCGGGATCACCGTGATGACACCATTCTTAGTCAGGAAGACGGGGTCAAGAGCGCGTAGAAATTCTACAACAGGATCTACAAAAATGCCGTAAAGTGCTTGCAAAGGATCCACCCAGGAGCGTTTTGGAAAGGTGGTTATTATTTCATTTGTGGCCGTTGCGCAGGAATCCAGTGGATCAAGCAACATGCCGCGTCGTGCCGTCTCCACAAGGGACATGATGGAAGGCACCTTGAAATCCTTCGTTACACTCACCTCCACAAAACGCATCTCATTACTCTGTGGTACAACCCACATGAGGAGTTTCTCATCCACGGCATAGCGTCGCTCCTCATTGAGCCAATCATAGCGCTGAACCGCCAAATAGTAAAGAAAAGGTGAACGACATTGCGTGGATATGGCAACGATATGATCTAGGGTGGGTTGCGCATTAAAATTGACCTTCAACTTCTCAAAGAGGAGATCCCGGTGCTTGCACACGAGACTACGCTCAAGCACCTCCAAGGCCTCACTGTAACGGTACGTACTCGCGATACTCGAAACGAGATAGCGGAAACTCGCCACCTCCATCGTGGTGAGAAAACCAACAGGCACTGCTGCGAGTAATCGTGAAGTGGGTCTCTTCGGGTTTTCCTCTCGTTCCCCGGCGCCAGTAGTTTCCGTAGTGGTAGTGTTTGCCTTTACGACGTCTCCGGTTTCGGTTTCTGCAATCGCCCCTGTTGGAGAAGATGCCGTGACGAAACCCCTCGCCGTGGTCTGGTTAGGGTTATCCTGCGCATTTCCATGCGTCCCTTCCGTACCAGGTGTGGAGGAGAGGACCTGCGCTAATTCGCGGAGTTCCCCCCATTCGAGAACCGCAGCACGAAGTTGTCCCTCCGCCACAGAATAACGCGCACGTTGCCAATTCACAAGTGCACTGAATGTGAGTCCAGTCGCACGTAAAAGTGGATCATCTAGTACAGAAGCGAGCGTCTCAAGTGTCTGAAATTGGGAATGAGCCTGAGATAATTGATTTGTGGAAAGGTAAAAATTACCAATTTGTGCAGCAGCCACGGCGGCGAAAGGTTTGTGGTATGTGGCAAACTTATCACATGAAACCATGTCTGTCCAGAGGGAGCAAAGCATGATACATTCCTGATAACTGTAGTGCGATGTACGCATCCAGCTGAGAGCATGGGGGTCCTCTGTTTCGAAAGAGCGTTTTACCAAAAAACTCGCTACCGTATCCATCGCCTCCTCAATGACGTGCATAAGCACCTTACTGGCGGAACCACCAATGCGCTCCACCACCCGACGTGACGCAGCCCATGTCTCCACAGCTTCCTTCACAAGAAGCATGCGAGACCATTCATTGACGTATGCTTCCGTGTGTTGTATCATCACATCTGTACCTGGAAATATGTAGTAATCATCCTCCGTGACCTCCTGCGCCGGCAGTCGCTGCGCTCGTTCAAAAAGTTTTAGGGCTGACTTGTGGCATCGCTGAAACACAGCATGCTGCACATCTTTTCGGGCACGATGCATGTCCGATTCCCACGTCGCATTCCGCGCCTTGACGGCCACATCACGGGCACGCTGAAAGCTCTCATCCGCCTCCTCGAGTCGATCATTTTCGAGGTGATCGACACCCTCACGCACGAGCAGCTCAAACGCAAGGCGTTGCAAGTTGCTTGATAACACTGCCATCCATTCGCGGTTCTTCTTGCGCACGGCGATATCCATAGCCTCTGTCCACGCAATGTAGGCGGCGTCAAGGTCCTGATGCGCGTAGGCGCGGCAACCAGTATCAAACAGCTGCTGAAACTGTGTGGTGGAGTCGAGCGAGATCCATTGTGACCCGTTACGCGGGTCCTCATCGGTGGCTGTTTGTGATGTGGTAGTCTCGAGAGGGATTGACGCCAATTGCTGGGTGGAGGCGCCGCGTGGGTCGGGGAAGAGCTCCCCGGCGGAGTCCATCTCACGTTGCACCAACAACACGCCGAGGCGTTGAGTGTCCTCAGCCTGTGTCTCCCCTTCCCCTGTCACGGCTGCACCTCCCACACCGCCCGATGCGGCCGTGGTGGTGTCATTCTCCCCTTCCGTCGATGTGGGAATAGTGGCAGGGGCCGCGGGGGGGCTGTGATCGGCATCCAAATTCCCCTCATTCTCGGGACAGATCATCGCCGGCGCAGTGGCACGCATTGCCCCGCCACGGGCGTCGTCCTTGTTGCGCCTGTCATCGCCACCCCGTTTGGGTTGTGTGCTCTGCTCGAGCAGCATCAGCTCGCGTCGGGCGCGGTCCGCGTTGTGGCTTGCCTGCCGCTCATTGATCTCGCGGAAGAGGAGCGCCTTGGCGCGGTATCGGCGTCGCAGCTCCTCGCGCTGCACATCCGGCAGCCGTCGCGCGTCCATGGACGCGAGGGCCGGAATGGGCGGACGGGGTTGCGGCCGCGTAATGGCCGGCGCCGTGCGCCTCATCGCGCCCCCATTGTGCCGCGAGGAGGGGGAGGCGCGCGGCGTCGCGTAGACACCGCCCCCACCCGTTGTGCTGATCATCGCCGCACTCATATGGGCGTGTTGGCTGTTTGGCACGGCAACAGGGGGGAGCGGCGTCAGGGTGGGTCGCTCGCCGGGCTGACGCGAGACGGATCCGTTTCGTCCGCGCGCGGAGTGCGTGTCGTCCACTTCCGGCGCCATTTCCAACTGTGGGGCGTCGTGCGCGGCGCGTTCGCGGTTGGCCGCGGTGACGGTGTCCACTTTGCACACGACAGCAAAGAAGACATCCGTGTCGGTGAGGTCCACGTAAAAGATGTGCGGGTTGTGCTCGACCAGCGCGAGAACGTGCTTTCCTCCCACCACCGTGATTGGATTCCCGCGCAGACTGAGGGACTGAAGACCGGTGTGCCGCTCCAACACAACGCAAAGGGCCTCTACTGTGGCGTTGTCGGCCCCGTTGCCGGCGAGATCGAGGTGCGTGAGGGTTTGGCAATAATCCACAAGGCGAATGATGGGGCGTAGACCGCGCGGGCCGAGGTAGTTGCTGCTCAGCACCAACTGCTCGAGATGGTGCATCACCCCACGGTCCTCAATGTAGCGGAGGACGGCGGAGTTGGCACGGCATTCCTCCTCCACGCAGTACGAGCGGTACAACTCGGCTATGTTCAAAAGCTCCGTCATGGCGTCTCTCGTTTTTCGTTGGAGGGGAAGGAGGTTGACGCTGGAGAGTCTAATATCCTACAATTTCCGGTCACAATACTGCTTTGCGGTGTTGTTGAGTAGTGGTTGATTTTTTTTTTTTTTTTGCTTACTGCTCCCTTCGTTTTCTTTCTTTCTTTTTTATGTTAAGGGGATGTATTTGTTGCTGTTCGTCCGTTCGTTTCCGTTCCACGTATATGTCCTTTCAACTAAAACTTGTACACGTATTTAAAAAAAAAAAAAGACTACAAAGGAAAAAAAAAAAAATCGGGGGTAACAGCAATTCAAACAATGAGGAATAACGTTGACACATTTCTACATATGAACGCAAAGACGCTCACATATATTTATGGCACGGACACACAAGAGGAAAAAAAAAAAAAAAAACAGGTGGTGATGGATCAATCTCGCATTTACTTCATGTCTGATTTATGGGTGTGAACAAGTGGCACGCTTTCCCACAGCAACAACTCGTCTAACTCCTTTTTTTTTTCTCTTTTTTTTTCACCTTTTCCTTTTCTAACTATGTTTCCCTACACTTCACTTAACGTCTCACTGAGATACGGACGTGTGAACGGAGGAGGCAATATTTCAGCAATATTTCAGCAACATAACTATACAAAAAAACATACAAAAAAGAGAAGAAACTGTGTGTGATTCTAAAATCTAAGTTCAGCACATGGCGTTTGCTGTGTGTCTGTTTTCGGTTTGGACGCCCCTGTGAGGAGTTCTTCAATGCGCCGCATACTCGCCTCCCGCGCCAATCGCTCGGCCGTCATGGCGTTACGTATTTGATCGGACGTGTTTTCCACAAACCGCGTGAACTCCGCCTCCCGCGCGGTGTGTTGGTTTGTCCATTGCGTGTGTGCCGCCGAGATGCGCTCGACATCCGCGGAGAGACGCTCCAACGACTGCCGCAATCCCGAAACGCGATGCTCCGCCCCACGCATTGCGCACCAATCGCGCTGCAGAGAGGCCGTCGCCTCCCGCGCGGCCAAATCCGAGGCGGAAAGCAAAGCGCGAACATCCGAAACGGCGCGCGTCGCGACGGAAAGCTGAGAGCGGAGGTCGCGCTCGCTGTCCCGTTCGCGGCGCTCCGCGTAGTCGAGGCGAGCCTGCAGCGCGCGCAGCTCATCCTGCAGACTACAAGACATCCAAGAATGGCTAACACACAACAAACAGGAAAAGGAAAAGAAAACAGGACAAGACAAAAATAAGAAGGGAGTAAAGGGCAACGAAGGAACGGAGTGCAAAAACAGGTATAATCATCACGCAGAAACACAAACACACACAGAAAAAAAGAAAAAAGAAAAAAAAAAGGAATGTTACAAGTAGCTTCATTGGACTTACGTACACCATAATTAGGAGAAAAGGTAAACAAAAAGGGACAAAACAAAATCAACAATGAGAACGACACACTCATACACAGCAATGACAAAATATATAAAGAGAATGACTGTGAATTTTTCTTCAGTGTGCACAAACTCTCCTTCTCTCGTTTCTCGGTTAAGTCATTCATCCCCTACGACCTTTTTTTTAAAAAGGAAATTTTGTCTTTCTTTCTCCTTTTTTTTCGTTTCTTGTTACAGCTATTTTTTCTTTCCTTTGTTTTTTTTTGATTTTTTTTTGACATCTGCTTCCTTTGCCGTTAAATAAAATAATGAACAAATTGCTTAGGCAACGCAATTGACGCCGATTGGCGTTTAATCGTTTCACTGCACTCAGAAAAATACACACAAACACCAAGTTTCATGCTTTTTCTTGTATAATCTCTTCTACACGTTTGCTTTATTCACTTCACCTACAAGCACAATCACACACACACACACAAAAAAAAAAACCTCATGTCAATATATAGGAGTATACAAGGGTCCAAAATTGCGTGAAGTTTTCCTCTCTCTCTCTCTCTCTTTTTCTTTTTTTTTTGTTTTTCGTTTGTCACTGCCCCATGGATGTCTCTGGATAACGCCTCTAGAGCTCCACTGCGGACATTCGGTGCATTAATTTCTGCACCTGACATTGTCGTCGCGCCTGTTTTGTCCAATCCTCTGGTCTGTGTGTGTACAGCTCCACGCAGCACTTCTCCATTACCTTTCGTGTGACAAACGACTTGCGGCCCCCGTCCTCCTTCGCCGCCCCTCGCGCAAGTCCTTGGTAGATGGGAGTGAGTTGCCGCACGATTTCCTCCTTCACCTCCAGCGGGGCGACCTCGTAGAGCACCTCCACCACAAACGCCCCGCACGTATCGGCGACGAGCTCCGGCAGAAGCGGCGCGAGGCGTCGGAGCACGCGTCGGGCGAGCGGCGTGCCGCCCACGCGCTCTCCCCCGAGAAGAGAGCCGACGCGGAGGTACTGCTGCAGCGCCGCGCTCCCCCGCGAGGTGCGGGCGAGGGCGGAGACGTCATCCACGCGCAGTTTGTCCATCGCGTGCACAAAGACGGACGCGGCGGCGGGGCGGAAGTGCAGCACGCCACGCGCGACCTCCGCCCCGCGATCGCCCAACAGGCGGTCCACGAGGAGCAGTTGCGCGGCGCCTTTTGGCGAAAGTGTGCGCGCGGCGCGACAAATCCCGACGGTCACACACCGCTGGAAGGCGAGAGAGGGCGGCGGCACCACATCCACCGCGCCGGCGGCCGCATCGGCGCGAAGGGCGGCGCACAAATCCGGCGGAACGCCCCGCGCGGACCCGTCCGGCCCCTTCGCCCCGTCGGATGCGGAGGAAACGGAGGAAACGGAGAAAGCGGGGAACGCCGTTCCCGCGAAGGCGACGCGGCGCGTGAGGGCACACAGCGCGGGCGCAGCGGCCGGACCGGCGGAGAGGAGACGCCCCAAATGCGGCTCCAACGCCTCCGCCCAAAGCCGCTCGAGCGCGGCGGCGGAGCGGGCAAAGATGGCGAAGTCCTGCAAGAGACGACCGGCGCGCAGCGGCCCGTCCCCGCCCACGTCGAGGAGCGCCGGCAGCGCGTCGACGAGGACGTCGAGGGCCGAACCCCACGGGCCGTCCGCCTCGGCCCCCGGCGACTGCAGCGTGGCCCCAAACAGGTGGGAGCCGAGCGGGTCGAGGAGGAGGTCGCGCAGAACGGGCGGCCTCGACAGCGGCACGCGCAGCGCGGCCGCCACCGACCCGTCCGGCGCCGACACGCGCAGCAAACTCTGCACAATGAAACTCGCGGTCGGGACGCGCGCGATGGCGAGCCAAAGCTCCGCGTCCGGCGTCTCCCGAAAGGCCGCCGTGACGGCCGCGACGAGCGCCTCGCCGAGGACAGCGAGGGGCCGCTCGAAGCGCACCGCCCGCGCCGGTGGCGGCGCCCCGCGAATGGGCAGACCGCCGAGCACGAGCAGCACCGCACGCACCGCGCGGGACGCGGCCTCATGGAAGAGCACCTCCGCCGCCCGCTCCGCGAGTTCGTCGGCGACGCACGTCAGGAGTGTGGCCGCGCTCGGCGCCCCGCTGCCGACGTGCGTGCCCGCCCCGCCCTCGGCCATCTCCGCCGCGAAGGCGTCCAAAGCGCCGTCGTCCTCCGCCATCGCGGCCAACGCCTGCGTGAGGCTCGCGAGAAGCGTCTCGAGGACGTAACTCGCCGTCGGGGACGCAGCCACGTCGAAGAGGTGGCCCAACAGCACATAGAGAAGGGACTTGCTGTGCAGCAGGAGGGAGTTGGCCAGGGCGGACTCAATCACGCGACAGACGAGACCGTTGCGCAAGAGGTGTAAGGTGGGGTCCGCTTTAAGGAGTTTAATGAGCTCCACAAAGAAACCGTCCACAATGGAGGCGAGCATGCTCGGATCACCAGCACCACTCGCCTGCGCTTCGAGGGCACCTTGCACCGACTTGAAGTAGGCAAGGGTCCGATCCCGCTCCTTCTTCGCCAGTCGCTCCTCACGGCGACGCTGTAGTTTCACATCGGGTGGTAAATCACTGTAACGCACACGCTGACCATCCTGCATGGGCTCGTCCGCAGAATCCCGGTACTCGCGTTGCCGCTTGGGGTGCCCACTCATGCCTCAATCTAGTGGAGACCAACAAAAAAATAAATGTACTAAAAAAACCAGAAAACAAGAAAAAAAAAAGAAGGAAAAAAAAAAAGTGCTCACATAAGTCGTATAAAGGAACTCAAGTTAACACACAACAGTACAAAAATGATAGTAGTAATAATAATAAGAGTCACGTTATGAATATAAAAAGTAAATGGAGAGAGTTTTTTTTTTTTATCTTTCTTTACAGTTTTCTTCAAAGAAAGAGTTTTTTTTTGTTTGTTTTTTTTTTGCATGTAAAAATGGACTCTGTCCTTCTTTTCTTTTCTTTTCTTTTCTTTTGTTCATTTCCCTGATTTTCAATTCGTGTAAATGTGATTAAAATTGAACTTGAACGCCTCTACGATACAGATTGGTACAACACGGAGAAACCGCCACCGCTTGCACGTCGTTTGGCGGTATAGAACCGTAAAACCCGACGAACTCCATCTCTGGCAAGGATGCCACAGCTGTGAGGAGCGATTGCAGGGACTCGCTACTCGCGTTATTCCCGTCAAGAGAGAGTCGGCGCAGTCCCTTGTTGCCCGAAATTGCCCCCGCGAGAGCCTCAAACCCATCCACGCCAACACGACAGTGTGAGAGGCGAAGATCTGTTAATTGCACAAGAGCTGGCAATACAGGATCACTTTCCACTCGCTTTGTGTCGTTGCCGAGGTCTCCCTCCCCATCCGCGAGGAGTGTGAGACCGATATCGCCTACACCCGTGAAGGAAAGATCAAGGCACCTCAATGATGACGAGGTGCGGCGCAAAAGCTCCGCGAGGGCGTCAAGTGACGGTACATGAAGAAAGAGTGGATTCGCACTGAGGTCAAGCACCTCCAGAGATGGCACACGCAAACGCGAAGCCAACGCCACAAAAGCGGTATCGTTCAGCGCACAATCCGCAAACGAGAGATGACGAAGCGAATGACACTCTGAGAGGGCCGTGCCGAGTTGTGCAAAAGGGAGCGTTTGGCGCCACTCCTTCGCCTCACTCTGCGCCGATGTCGGACCCGTGTAGCGCTGCCGGCCACTAACAGCATCGCGGTGTTCCATTTCGTAACTCGTCGGCGCCTTGGCATCCCCACGCCGCATGTATGCGGGGTCATAGGCAAAGAGAGGTAGATCCTTATCCCCTTCTGCTTTTGCCGTCGAGGCAACATTGGAGGGGCGAAAGTCGTTGCGATCGAGGTGGAGTGTCTCGAGCTGTGGTGCCCCCTTCACGAGGGCAACGATATCCATAAGGGAAGAAGTGGTTAATCGGCATCTTGTCAAGTCAAGGGAGCGGAGTTCCGGCCAACGCGGCACACGTCGCACCAGACACTGCATCCCATCATCACCCACAGGGTTTGAGTGGAGGCACAGCTCCCGTAATGGCATGCCATCCAAGGCGGTGGATAATGCCATCACACCATCCCGTCCCAGCCTATTGTGCCGCAGTCGCAACGATTGCAGACTTCGGCACTTCGCCAGACATTCCGCAAGAGCTACCGCCGAGGCATTGTTCATGGCGTTGCTGCTCACATCCATGTGCACGAGTTGCTCCAGATGCAGCGCCCCCAGAGCCTGCGTCGACACGCCCGATTCGGCGAGGTAAAGAGACTCGAGTTGGGAGCCCACGCCCACTGCGCCCGACGCTGCAAAGAGTGCCGCGGCGTGGGTATCGCCGAGTCGTGTCGCGCTGCAATCCAACACCGTCAAGGTGCCCCGCGTTGCTGGAAGAAGCGCCGACGCGACCGCACCCGCCCCACGAACAGAGAGCGTTCGGAGATCGGTGCAGCGCTCCGCGGCGTCCCGGAGGTGGGCGAGTCCCGATGGGCGAGCAGACGCGACAGCCATCCACTCCACCGCCAGCGAACGCAGCGAGCCGCTCGCACAGACCCCATTCCGCCCATTACTCCCACCAACGCTCTCCGCACAGCCCCTCAAAGCACAGGAGGCTGCACCTGTGGCGTCGAGCAGCAAAGCTAACGCCTCACAGAGCTCCGTGGCCGCGTCGGGGTCGAGTGTCACCGCGTCCTCATCGAGCGCAGCGAGGCGAAACGAGCGAAGCGCGGACGACTCCGTCAATCCCTCACGGACCGTCGAGTGCAACAGCGCCGCGGCGGACGCCTGTGCCGGGGGGGCGAGGAGCAGCTCCAACGACTCGAGCCGCGGCCCAGCAGCGCGAAGGAGCGGAGGGAGGGACGACACCGCGTCCGCATGAGGCACAGACACGGAAAGGCAACGCAACGGGGAAGCCATGGCGGCGACAGAAAGGATCTCCAACGCGCGCGCAAAGGAACTATCCGACTCCGCAGAGTGCGACGCGACTTGCCGCTCGAGAAGTGCAAGGTCGAGGGTCCACTCCGCTTCCACAGCAAAGCGCGAGTGAAGGGCGGCAACGAAATCACTCAACGAGTTACATTGGGTAAAGGCGGATTCATGAAGAGCACAGCGATGGCGAAGGGCGTGGGTTGAGGCAACAACAACAAAAGAAAGGGGTGCCGTTCTGTATCGTAATAAGCGCCGCATACCATCCGCCGCAAAACGCGTGTTACGAACGATAAATCTAATAATCACACGGTGTATCCCTAACGAGCAAACCAAAAAGAAAAGAAAAGGTAAAAAAAAAAAATGAAATTAACATGCACACAGATTGCCCATTATAAGCTCTCTAAAGCATCAAGAAAAAAAAAAAAAAAGGAAGGACCAAACGAAAAAAAACCATTGTAAAAGCACACACAGATATACACACATATAGCTTTTTGAATATCTTACTTACTTTTTTTTTGTTTTTTTTTTGTCCATCAAGCGATACACATTTGTTATGTACCAAAACTTAATCTATGAAAACTGTCTTTTATTTTCTATTCTTTTTTTTTTCTTTTTTCCCTCATGAATGATTCTTAAATAAGGACTTAACGTGCTCCTGCGTGTACACCTTCATTGACGTTTCCCCCCTTTTCCTCTCTGTGTGGATTTCTATGATTCCGCCGCCGTCGTGGCCAGGAAGGGGTGGGCGAGCACCTCATTAACGGTGAGTCTACACTTTGCGTCGGTGTGTAACATGCCACGAAGCAAATCCACCGCCTGCGGGTCATCCAACTGGGCGAGCGCCGGGTGCGCGAGGAGGACCTCATCGGCTGTGCAAATCCGCTCCAACAGCAGCTCCGCGTCGGCCTCATCCTCCTCGAACGGAAAGCGCCCGGTGAGCATGACGAAGAGGACCACACCTGCGGCCCACACATCGATGTGTTCCCCGCTGTACGGGTGGCCCATCACAATCTCCGGCGCGGCGTACAGTTTGGACGCGCAACACAACCGCATCCTCCCGTCACCCGCCCCGCGCGGAATGGCGGCGCCGACGGACATGCGTCCGAGTTTCATGCGATTCTCCGCATCGAGAAAGATGCTTTCCAGTTTGATGCCGCGGTGGGCGGCGCCGACGACGCGGTGTAAGTGCTGCACGGCGCCAAGCAGTTCCCTCCCCGCGCGGCGCACGACGCTGAGCGGCATGCGGGCAGAGGAACGGCCGCTTTGGTCGCGTGTCGAAACCGGCGCGGCGCCGCGGTAAAAGCGGTCGACCGCGTCGAGCAGCTCTCCGCCGGGGCAAAACTCCTCCACGAGGAACAAATCGCTATCGGAGAGAAAGGAAGACACGCCGCGCACCAAATGTGGGTGCGGCGCGGCGCGGGAAAGAAGCGCGCGGCGTTCGACACGTTCGCGAAGTCGGGCATCCGCGCGGAGGCGTTCCAACGCGTAGACGCCGATGTGCACACGCGATCCGCTCGCCTCGCAGCGGGCAACAAAGGCCTCATGGGAATCGCTGCATGGGAGACGCTGTAGAAATGTGTAGCCGCCGAGGGAACCAACCAAACCCCGCGGAAGCGGAGAGGCGGGGAGCGCTTCCTCACTGTCCGAACTCTCCAAACTCGTCATGACACACCGCAACACCTCAAAGGGGTAAAGGTAATAAATATATAATAATACAGAAATACGCGCTTTGTAAAATCTTATAAATAAATAAATATATATATATATATATATATGTATATATTCCAAAGCAAATGTGTTTGTACTTGTCTTCGATTTGTGCAGAAGAGAAGCAAAACAAAACAAAAAAAATTGGGGGGGGGGTCTCAAAAAGGTCTCGTGAAAGGGATAAATTCGTGGTGAAATGAACAGTACGCGTAAAGAATAATAATAATAATAATAATTTCAATGCAACACAATGACCTTTCACTATTAGTGTGTGCTGCTACGTTTTGGCTATCATCTATTTGTTGTTGTTATTTTTGGTAATGTGGGTATAAAGTACACATGTAAAGGAGCAGCAATAAGGCAAGAGGAACGAAATAATAATAAAAAAACCCGTTAAATACTAACTCTAAAAAAGGCAATATTCTTTTTCACCTTACAGCATATAACATATATATATAAATGAACATGAGAGAAGAGCGCCATCACTTGGCGTTTTCCGTTTGTCTCTTGACAGTGAACTTCATACTTTTTCTTCCATTCCATTTTCCGGTAGTCTGTTGCTCTGTTGTTGTTGTTTTTTCTTTGCCTTAACTAGGATGTGTTTGTCTCTGCCGTGCCTTCTCGCTTGAGGAGGGTCATCTCGACAAACTGTCTGAGCGCCTCTTTCGGTTTGATGACGATATGCAAAAAGAGATCCACCGAGCTGAGGCACTCGAGGAGGGCGTCCATTGGGGTGGAGCAGAGCGGCTGCAGTCCGCCAACGTAAATGATGGAGAGCACCGTATTCGACACGCCCACATCCCGCGGAAGCTCCGCCAGCTCCGGGACGTGCTGGCGGAGGAACATGCCCAACTTCTGACTCGTGTTTGTGACCGCCACGAGGCCGACGGCCCCCTCCGCCCGGTGCAGCATCGCGCCGGGTGTGTGGCGCGCGCCAATCTCCTCCCCGCCGCGTTGGAGCGCCGCCCGCGCCCGCCACACCCCCCGCGGCTCGTTGTGCCGAACGGCCCAAAACAGTCCGCGCTGCACCGCCGGCGCGCGCCGCTCGGCCAACAGAAGCGGCGCAACGCGGCCGTAGCAAAAGGCGACGCCCTGTTTGAGCGCGTGGCGGTGCAGCGCGGCCACCTGCGGCGCGGCCACACGCAGCGCGGTCGGCTCCGTCGGCGCGGCGCGGTGCAGACGGACGAACAGAACGCCCGGCGGCCCCGACGCGTCCGGCGTGTGGGCGGCGACGAAGTCCTGCAGCACACTCACGGGGTACTGCACGGGAAGCGGCACACACGCGCGGCGCGCCCACTCGCTGTGAAAACTGTACCACACCCACTCACTGCGCGCAGGGGGCTCCCCGAGGGTCTCGCGAATCACGTCCATGTAGTAATACAAATACGATTGACGGGGGACAATGAAGGAGCAGACGTGCGGCTGCCCATCCCACGAGTCGGGGGGGAGAAGGGCGCACTGCACAACCACGCAAGAGAACTGCTCAAGAAAGAACGGATCCGGCAGCGCGGCATCGGTCTCATCCATCGCACAGGAAGGGAGAAAAAACTCACACTGCAAAGGAAAACAGCAGATATGTGTATCCTCTGTTGATGTTCTTGCTTTCCCTTTTTTTTTTTTCCCCACCTCCTCCTCTTCCCCCTCGTACTCTTCCTTTTCCTTCAGATCAAAGAATTTGGGAGTGCAACCATCAACAACAACAGGAATACGCAAGACACAACAGCAACAACAACAACAACAGATAATAGTGATATATATATATATATATATATTTCTTTAATGAATCAAGTATGTAAAAATGGACTACAAAAAAGTCATTCATTACAAAAAAGGCAAAAAAAAGCTTTACGTGTAACGTGAATGATAATCAAAGACAAGACACAATAGTAAGTAAGAACGAACACAACAACAATCATATGAATAAAGTAAACACCGAATTCATCCATACACTTTTTCATCGACCATGAAATAAAACACCCATGAGGATACATTCACAAACAAACACGACACATACAAAGATAACAATTGAGTGTACCAATATATATATATATATATATATTACTGCTAGTGTACCCCCCCCTCTCATTTGTACCTTTATATATATGCACGTCAAGTTATCAGAGTATCACTCCGCATGCACCTCTCTGTAAGAAAAACGTTTATCATTTTTTTTTCCCCCTTCTTTTCTTTCTTTTTTTGCTTTTTTCTTTCCAGTTTTCACATCACAACCTCCTTTAGTCAACATGATCTTGCCTTGTTGTTGTGCGTGAAGCTTTCCCTTCTTCTTCTCTGTCCCTTTCCCGTGCTCTTTCCCTTTGTGTATCGTTGTTGCTTTGCATCATGAAAGAGCCTTGTCATTCATATTCTCCTTTTTCTTACTGATGTTCGTCCTTATGTGCGTTTTGTACGGTATCCTCTTCCCATTCGAGTGGGGCATTTCCATTAACGACTACTTGAGTGAGGAACATAGGCGTTCTTTTTTGATGTCCCCACCACAAAGTCTGCCGGACTATCCTTCATGTCGAGGAGTGAGAGTTGTCTCGGTTGCATCCCAATCATTTCATCAAATAATTTCCGTTCCTCCTCGCGCACCCCATTTGTCTCCGCGCGCAGCTCCTCCAGTCGCCGCATCAACAATCGTTTAGTGAATGGCATGACGTAACTGTCGCGCTCGAGCAGTGCGGCCCAGACGTGACGCATCGCCGCCTCCCGTTCGTGTCCCTCCCGCACCATCGCGACGCCCATCAGACTTTCCTGTAAGACAATCGGTGACATGCGCGTCGACTGCGATTGCCATCGGCGCAGTGTGGTGACCACCAGCTCCGGCGCGTGGTGCCGCAGCAATCGCATATACGTGGCGCGCAGAAAGTCGTCCATCCTTGTCTCATCAAAGTGCGCGTCGAGGACAGCTTTGGCCGCCATGGCGCGCGGGGAGAAGAGACAGCAGAGGAGAAACGCGCGCCACTCCACCGCCCCCCACTCAATCGCCCGGCTCTGCGCGAGGGACCAGAAGCCAAACGCCACCTCACTCCAATCCCTATTTTGCGGAAGAGATCGGTTCTCCTCCAACTCCCCTTTTCGTCGTCGGGCGTCGTGCAGCGCGGGACAGCAGCGCTGCGCCTCGGGTGTCTGTTGCCACACGTAGACTCCCACATTGCGGTGGTTATACGCCTCCCCGCAAAGCGGACACGGCAGACCCCCACCCGAACGGGCGTAGTAAAACATAAGACGACTCATATCCGGCGTGGCGAGCACACACTGCGGAAGGGACACGCGCCATCGCATAAATAACTCCGGTACATTTGGGTAATTCAGCGCACAGGCGAGTTGCATTAATTTCGCTGCACTACTCTCTGCAATGTCGACGCCATAACTCTCCGCATCCTCCATTACAGCAATCATCTTCTCCACGTTATCGGTAGCGAAGTAGTAATCTATGAGTCGGTATGTGAGACTAAAGTTTGGTCTTGATGGGATGTCCTGTCGGAGCATCTCAAGCAACTCTTCGAGTAACGCGTCGCACTGCAAAACGCACTCGTCAAAGTCCACCGCACGTTCACTGCTGACCACCCACTCCACCACCACACCATCACGCTTAGCGAAACTTTCCGCAAAGGTCGAGCGATAAATGTTTTGGCGATCAAAGAAACTGACAATCATGGTGAGAAGAAACACAACGCGTGTGTACAGCACGTGGTCAAAGACGAGTCGGTCCTCTTTGCACCAATAGATGAGTTCACGAATGTGCGCGAGTCCCTCCGTCACGAGAAGCGGCGAGCGGCCGTCAAACTGGAAGTGATGCGAAAGCCATTGTCGAATAGTCGTGAACCCCTCCGCCGCGAAGGTGCGGGTGAGGACGAACCCCAATCGACGGAATGTGTCGGCGCAATCGAACCATTCATGTAGACACTGTGTGCGCGGGGCAACGGCGGTGAGGGATTGCAACACGGCCACACGAAATCCGTGTCCATTCAACACATCATGACACAAAGGGCTTCGATAGGCGACCGTCTCGAGGACGTGACGCACCTCTTTGGCATTTTTACACCCTTTAAGGAGTTCCCTCATGTCCTCGGAGCTCGTCAGAGGGACCGCCTCGCGCAGAATCTGAAGCGCCAACGCCGTCACGTCCGTCGACGCATTGGGAGAAATGGTTTCCTTATTGTGACATGCATGAGACACAGCAAAGGCGCGGCGCGGTGCGGAATGGCACATGTGACGGCACACACCAAACCCAAACACGTGAAAACGACTCGGCAAAGCGGAGATTATCGCCCGACGAAATATTACGTGCATTCCGTCACTCCCTTCACACCCCTTAAAGGACAAACGAGGAAGAAAAGATACACAAATAGAGGGAATGAGAGCGAAGGAATAGGAAAAAGAAAGGAAAAGTATTAATGTTAAATTCACACAGCAACAACAAGAAACAACAAAACAACAAAAAAAAAGGTGTAAATAAACATAGAGTTAAAAGCAAAAAAAAAAAGGGGGAAAGGGGGAAGATTTCACAGTTTAAACATCGTTTCAATACGTTCAATAAAAAATTCTCTTCTTTCGCTTTCCTCTTAGGTCTGTTTGTTTATATCCTTTTCTTTTGGAGTCGCTGCTGTTACTATTTTTTGTTGTTCCTCCCAAAATCATGGAAGGAAAAGAATGAGGAAAATTGCGTTCCATACTATGAGCGCTTATCCGCATAACTGAGAATTGCCCGGAAAGGGGGAAAAAAAAAAAAGCTACTGGTTTGCAATGTCACAACTAGCATGCACTGTGGATCAACTGTTGAAACTCAAAAAAAAAAAAAAAACGGAACATATATATATATATATATGAGTAAGAAGAAAACAACAGCAAAAAAGAAAAAAATTCTTTTTTTTTCGAGAGAAATCGCAGGGGAAGCCCATGGTATCATGCGAAGTGAAAACAACATCAAACACAGACAAACATATATATAAATATATATATATATATATATATATATATATAGTTGCTGTTGTTTTCTTTGTATTTTATTTTTTGTCTTCTTTCGATTCGTTGGGTGTGTACTGATAACAACATAAAACAAAAAATCATGGAAACGTAATTGCGACATATGAATGACTTATCTACCCTTCAATACGGTAATTGAATCCCATAGTTCACTCAAAGGAACAAACAAAACAAAATCGGTATGTGTACTACAAAAAAAAAAAAAGAGAGAAAAAGAAACAAAACCAAACAAAAATACATTAAAGGAATGGTTCTACTGTGTACACCATGCACACAGGCATAGTATACCTCTTAACACAAATCATATATATATATATATATATATATATTCTTAAATTTCTTTGCTCTTTTGTATGGGTGGGGGAGTGCAATGCCAACATTTATTTCTTTTTCCTTTTCTGTTATGCATGCATGAAAAACACTGTATACAAAATGAAAGTATTATCACTTCCATTTATTTTTTATTTTTTGATTGTGTGTGTGTGTTACTTTTTTTTTTTTCTTCTTTCGTTTGACTCCACTTTTTTCTTCCGTTTTCGATTTGTCGTTCGCCATGGCAATTACTGCTCGTTCTCTGTTTATTCTATTTTTATGGAAGAAAAATTTTCTTAAAGAAGAAAAATAGAAAAGAAACTTTCGTGTACACTTTTTTTTTTGATTTTCGTATCCGTCTTTTCTTTTAAAAAAAGAAAAAAACTTTAATTCCCTTTCATTTGTTTTAATCCGTCTTGTTTTAACACGCTTCACTTCCCAGGTTTCATCACTTGTGGTGTGTTCGTCATAAATTGGCAAAATTCAAAAAAGAAAGAAAATTCACACCTACCACAACAGAGAATTCAAACACAAATTTAATAACAATAAAAAAAAAATAGGGAATATACCATCTTCCCTTTAGGTACATATATCAACATATATAAACATATATACACATATATAAAAAAAAAAACATTCTGTTTTAAAGTATTTTATTTTTCCTTTATTTTTCCACTTATTTCTGCAGTTATACTTTGTATAAATGTATGTATATATATATATACATACATAGTTCTTCCATTTATTTTTTTTCTTTATCTTTTTTCTCATTGGTTTTATTTTTTGTATCTTTTCTTTTCTTTTTCGTTGTCTGTTGTTGATTTGTATTCTTTTCTTTTTTTTTCGTATCCACTATTACGTACTATTTTCAGTTCTTCTTCTCTTCACCAACCTTCAGTTTATCTTCTCTTCTTTTCTAAAGTGCAAACATGGGAAGCTCAAGTAGAAGTTTTGCCGCAAGTCGTTCGTTGGGATCAATCTGAAGACAGTGGCGCACAAACTGCTCCTCGAATTCATCCAGACCATCCGGTATGATTGGCTGCACAGCACCAGAACCGATCTGAAAGACGAGTATTTGTGGTTGCATTCGAAGATATTCCTTCGGGTATGGCAATTCCCCTGTCACCAGTTGTATAAAGACAATACCGCAACTCCAAATATCACTTTTTTCCTCCGGTGTTCCTCGTGCAGCCTCGGGAGCCAAATAGACAGGGGTTCCTTGAACCTGCATTCCATTCCCCTCCAGTTGTTTTCGCACCAATTCCTGAAGAAAGGCGGAGGCTCCAAAGTCAGAGATTTTACAATTACCAGCGAGAGTAAGAAGTACATTTTGTGGTTTAACGTCGCGATGAATAACACCCATGGAATGAAGCTTATGCAGTCCGCGTAGCATATCCCGAATGAAGAGGCGAGCCGTAGCAGCAGGGATACTCGTAAAAGCACTAAGTAAGCTTTGTAATGAACCCGCCATCATGCATTCCATTAAAATAATAATGAGATTATTTTGGAAAGCATATGAGATAAATTCCACTACATGACCACTCTTCACCTGCTGCATCGTAACAACTTCCGTTTCCACATTGCAAATCTCCTCCTCCTCGGAAGGGAGTGGAAGGAATTTAATGGCCACCATTCGACCACTAAGAACATCCATACCAAGGTAAACGCAACCAAAAGAACCCTTTCCAAGAATACGAGAACTTCGGAGATATTTAATGCCATTTTTAGCCATAATCTCTGTTGGTAGTTCGCACGGCACCCTCGCCAAGGATCCTTCCAGGTCACGGAAGGACATGTGTTGGGCATTGACTAAAGTCTCGCTGTTAACGGACACAAAAGAGTCTGTAACACCACGTAGGCTGCGATTCGCTTGCTCCATAACGGTTGCTGCGAGACGGTTCGTGAAGGAAAAGCGCTGTCTACCGCCTTCCTCCCGCATTTCCCCATCGCTGGGGAGTTCGGTTGGGGTGTGGAGGGAGAGGACTGACTCCCGTCCGTTGGCGCGCCGATTCCCTCCACCCTCTCGCCTCCCAGCTGTCCCCACCAACTCATCCGCATCCACATCGTCATCACCGGCGTCATTATCATCCTTCTCCTCACTTCTCTTTTCTTTGCTTGAACCTCTTTCCCGCTTCATGTGGGCACCATTGTCCTCGTCATCGTTGGGATCGGTGCTGTCCTCGTCATTGAGAGGGTCTAACCACGCCGTTGTTGCGCTGCTGCTGTATCGTCGCCTTGGTTTCACAGAGAGAGTGAGCGGTACACACGTGAAACACTCCGCCGCCGCCGCCCCTTTTTCTTTTGTCGCGTCTTCCGCGGGTGTGATAACCGTTGTTGGGGCGGGAAGTGTGAACGGGTCGGGAACTCGCAGCAATGCCGGGGATTGTGTCGCCGCACCGGCAGAACACGGGGTGAGTTTGGTGGCGGAAAGGACCGTGGTTGAGCGGGCCGTCGCCGCATCTGGGGTTCCCACATTGGAGAGAACACTTTGTGTGCGTCGACTGGCGAGAACATTATCATGTAACTCACGTCGGAAGCGCACCATATCGTCCTCATATATGGATTTAGATGGTGGCATGTGACGCGTCATATCGGCGAGAAGTAAATCATCGACAGAGCAGTCCGGACATTGCTGTTCCAGCGCAACATCAAAGCTAGCGATGGTTTCATAAATGGTCCAGGTAGGATGCGGACGGAAGTATGGAAGCGGCAGTTCCTTCGGGTGCTTGCTGTAGTAATTACACAAGAGCTCAAGACGACGCAATATGGAAAACCCTGTTCGGGGGAAATGTTGCCGTAGTTGCTCAATCCCTCGAAGAGCACGCTCAAATTCATGGTTACGAAAATCAAAAAATACACGAGCGTACTCTACCGCAAAGGCTGACGTGGCCAAAGGGGTGCCACCACCTAAGAATTTTGACGAGAGGTGCGAACGAGGTTCATCAATAAGTTCAAAAAGAGCAATGGGTGTGTCGTTTTCATGATACTTAATCACATCTACAATAATAGATTCATACGATGAGGAAAGGGATTGCTTTGCCGGCTCCGTCACTAAGACTTTAAACCATGGTAACGAGGCTGCTAATTCACCCAAGGTAATAGCCTGTCTTGGTACAGCCCCAAAGACGGTAGTGAAGGCCTCCTTATTATCTTGAAAGACACCACACACAAAAGGACCTTGATGTAATAGAATACCAACACGAAAACCTGCCTGACGGTAAGGTGCAAGGGCTTTTGCAATACTATGAGCACATGCCGCTGCACGCTGCGCGTGATCGGCACGACTCTCAAAAGCATTCCAAGCGGCAGCAATACACTCACCAGAGCGTTTAAATGGTTCTCCACGATAATGACGAATACGACCCAGTAGCATATTCATAATGCGACGATGTTGCTTTACTGCAACACCGTAATTCGTGTAATATGCCGTTTCAAGAGCGCAGAGATGCACAACAAGAATTGTTGCGCCTTCAACAATCGTCATACCACGTCCAATCATGTCTATATTATGGGTAGAAGCAAAAATGGTACTCCCTTCACCAGCCTCTGTCTCTGTAGTTAATGCACAACCAGCGGTAATACTCTCCTGACGCAAATTACTCGAAGTTTGTGTTAACATTTCACGCACATTGTTTTTGTTTGTATTTGTCAAACGTTCAAATGAGACGGTATTAACAAAAGTTTCCATGTCTTCATGATCCGTTACCACAGCATCATCATCATCATCCAGTTCCTCCTCTACAATATTTTCCTCCACAATGGTGTGCCAAAGATAGTTTTTGTCATTCTGTAGAACCAAAGCTTGCTTCTCCAAAATATGTTGTGGGACATATTTTTTATTCAATTGAAAGCAAAATGCTAGGAGTTGAAACGTGCGTACCAGGGCTTTAAGATCACCTAACCAGCAGTATTTTGTAAGACGGAAAAGGAGTTGTTCACGTCGAGTTTTCACACGTTTATCACCCACGGTGCTAAATATGAGAAACTTAAGGTGTTGCACGGGTACACTGATGCTAAGATAGGCCATCACGACCATAATGATAAACAAAATCACAACTAAAATACTTACTACAGCAACAGCTGTTAGTGCAGTGGCGGATGATCCTGGAGGTGTATAGTCATCCACCACAAACCATGTACTAGTAGGATTATCCATTGTACATACATTTGCATTATCATCGAAGCACAAAACGCCACAAATCGAAACATGTGAAATACTACCCCAAAACCCTCCATGTTTCACAAATGGTTTTGGCATGTTCGTAGGTGCCTTTTCAGCATCCATTTCCCAGTTCGTGGAATTAGTTGAAAGAGGGCGTATAACCGTATGCCATGTATACGCATTTCCAGCACGGCAAACACTATTGAAGGCATTGTACATACCTGTACCAAGTGGGGTTGGTTGTGGTATAGAAAAATTTGGGTAATCCGTACTAATGCTATGCAACGCGACAGCCAGATTTGAGGATGCAAATTGTGTGAAAAGAAATGCTGTTGAAGTGCTAGTTAGCATAGATGAACTATATAACGGGTTAGAGCCAGCAAAAAGAATACGACCAATTGGGTTTTTTCGCATGATTACAGCAAAGTATCCAGATTTATGGGATACATCCTCTTCAGAGTTCATGCGTCCATACATGATTAAATAATTGGTGAGGTAAATCGATGTAGTGAGTGTGCCATTTCCCACATCATCCGCTGGCAAAACACTAGGGGGTAAGACACTGGTTGGGGCGAGCGGGCAAGCGTATGACCACATTAAGGAAGAGTTTTTTGGGTCATATATCGCAAATATTATTGGAGCCCCAGCCAAAGAAGTGCAAAAATGCGCATCAAGAGCTGTTTCTTTTATACCATCGGCTCCAGCTGTTCCAAAGGCATCCATCATATTTCTAACACCATAGTGCATCAACTCCAACTGACTCAATGCGGACGAAGCCGACAACTGTACCAGACTCGTTTCAAACTCATTACCCACCAATAATCGAATTTGCCAAATCAAAAGAAAAAAGAGTAGAACAATAACAAACAGAATCCCATATAATAACCACGTCAAACGCATACCATGAACTCTGGAAGCGTCACGTAGCATTTGCTCAAGTGTCACCGTGGCTGGATCAGGGCTATCATCTAATCCATTTCCCATAGAAGTTGGAGAGATTGGACTGGTTTCTGACAAATGACCTCGCGGGCCTACAGATTTCATAGCGATATGATCATTTTGCGCAACATCAGAACTCCTCCGTTCTCTGTCATGGACATTTCCTTCTATGTTGAGAAAAGGCGCAGGTGATCTATCCAGTGTGAGCGGATCACAGTGTTTGGATTCACGTACACAATCGAGCTCCTTGTAAGAGCTAAGATCGTCCTGGTAATTCGCCAAACGTGCGACATTACGCAAAAAGAGAGAACTATCCACTGTAAGGAGTGCTCTGGATGAAATTTTGTGACCAACCTCCGCCGCGGCAAGTTGCTTTCCAAGATCCCCAGCATTTAGAGGGCTTGCCCCGGTGCTACTCGAACCGCTCGCGCCAATACTTAATTGCACCTTATTTTGATCAATGGAGTCTAAAGGACCGTCGGTGGACTTTTTCGTGGGAGACTCAGGAATGTTTATTCGAAGTGTGGATGGCGAGTTTCGGGGCGTATGCGCAAACGTGTACTCTCCGGCATCACCAACTAAACTTGTGGGGCTCTCCCGACTTGGGATTCTCCCGATCCCAAACTTTGGCAGCATGAAAGCTTGGCCGAAGGAACGGGAGCAAAAGAATTCTCTTGTTGTTGCTTTCTCTTTATTTCTCCTTTCTGTTTTTTTTAAGACCTTTTTCTTCTTCCTCTCTTTCTTTATATATATATATATATATATAGATATACTAGTCTTCTTTTTTCCCTTTTTTGTTGTGGATTATCTTCGTTGGGAAAGAGGAATAGAGTAGTTGAATTGTAAACTTCCTTTTTTTGTTGTTGTTTTCTTTCGCTTTTGTCAAATTTGCTTTGAAACAAAAACGGTACACACTCACGCACCGTGTGCCAAGCAAAAAGATTATTTTTATAAACAAATATATATATATATATATATATATATATATATATATATATATATATATATATTTATATGTATAAAACGATGTTCCACTATCTCTTTAGGATATCAGACAACAAATAAAATAAAGTATTGAAGATAAAAAAGATACAAAGAAGAAAAAAAGAAAAAAAAACATTTTTCGATTGGACGGTTAAGGTCAATAAAAGAAACAAAAAAGAAAACAAATCTCTATGTAACCAACAAAACAGACAAACAAACAAACGTGGGAAAGAAAAAATGGATAAGTTCCTCTCGTCTTTTTTGAAAAAGTAATAATAAAAAAAAAAAAACATAGAGAGAGCAAGAAAAAAAAAAAAAAAGAACGCTCGTTGCTGTTCTGTTAAAGTGATTAGTGAAACGCCATTTGGCGGGAAATAAAACAAATGTTAAATCCCACACGTCATAACATCACACCTTTTCATCGTGACAAAAGACAAACAAACGAAGAAGTAACAATAAGAATAATAAAATATAGAATAAAAACTCGTCCCCCTTTCATGTCTTTTTCTTACAAACACATCCTACACGTCATCTTCTCTTGTTTCTATTTCATTCTTTTTTTTTTCTCTCATTCTATTTTTTTTTCTTCTTTTTCTTTCCTTTTTCGTTTCGTCTTTCTTTTTGTTTGTTTGTGTGTGTGTTTTTGTTTTTGTTTTTCTTTATGTTGTTTGTTCGTCTGCACGTTTACTTTTGCGGATTTCTCTTTCTATGCATTTCCTCCACTATTTTCCCCTTTTTTCTTCTCTCTATGACTTCCCAATAATAAGAACAGTAAAAAGTCACAAACAATGCGAGAAAAAAAAAAAAAAAACAATCCGTCTGCCTCAAAAACGGCGACTCTCTATTTTTTCTTTTATTATTATTTTCTTCTTTTTTTTCTTTTTTCTTTTTCTTCTATGGACTCACCCCATGGGGTGGAAACAAAAGTAAAACGTAACAAACAAAAATAATAATAATAATAAGATGTATAGTAAGAACAATAATAATACTAATAACAGTAACAGTAACAATCAACAACAACAACAACAACAACAATAAAAAAAGAAATCGCTAAATAGCTTCACTACTTTTTGTCTCTTTTCGTTTATGTGCCGCTTGTTGGATTTCCACACCGTTTGACGTGTGGGCATTTGCCGCATTCGCACTTAACTGCGAAGGCGGAAAGTGCCGCCGCAGAAAATCCACCAAACCGCGCTGCAGTGCGGTAAAGTTGTGCGACGTTTGTGGAAGCCGTGCCAAATCGGGAACACTGCGTGAAACCTTCTCTTTGGCCGCGATGAGGTCCTCCTCAAACGCCTCTTCCATGGCGTGTGGGTTTGTCTCGGGCTCCTTCTGCGCCTCTCGCAATCGCATGGAGCGCTCCACAATGCTCCCACGCTGCTCACGCGTCGCCTCCGTGACGTAATTCAGAAACGTGGAGAGAAACATGGAGAGGACGTAATCGGCCTGCGACAGTTTAGCCGCGCGTAGAAAGGACGGGGACTTGGATGGGTTCGGCTTCGCGATGCTGTCGAGTTCCTTCTCAAAGGAAGAGGTGAAGCCGATGTCGACGATGGACGGAAACGTGGACTTCGCGGTGGAGACGACCAGTCGGCCAATTGGTGTGGTCTCACATCGACCCTTCGCGTTGACGCGGATGTATCCCCGCGTGATGAGGGTCTTCACAATCACAGGGTACGTACTCGGGCGCCCGACACCGTTGTTTTTGAGTTCCTCAATCAATGAACCCTCCGTGTGGGGGTTTGGCGGTGTTGGGCGATTCGCACGCACACACGTGTCTGTTATCGCAAACTCATGGGCATACGTTGTTGTGCTCAATGTGCGTTTGAGATGGGTGAGTGCGTTAAACTCCTCCTGCGAAAGGGAACGCACCGTCGGGGTGTCTTCCCTCTCCTCCGTTTCCATCTCATCGGCTATGAGGACGGAGGGGGAGGCGTCATCGCGGTGAAACGCGCGGGTCCATCCGGGTTCCCGCACACGTTTACCATCCAAGACGAGGAAGAGACGAGTCCCGTTACCACTTGTAAAGCGAACTGTGGTGGATATCTTTTCACTTTGCATAGGAATCATAAAGGCGGCTAAGGTGTTTCTCCGGACAAGATCATACACCGCCCGAGTATGATGCGGAAGGGATAACGAGTCCGCCTCCGCGTTGATATCAGTGGGTCGAATAGCCTCATGCGCATCTTCCACATTCCCTTTCGGTTGTTCGTGTGGGTTTGTCGTGTTTGCATGACGTTGTTGAGGTTTTGACTTTTTCTTCTTTTTTGACGATTTCTTACTCACATCCGTACTTGTGCGATCCTCCAGACGATATAACATTCCCTTTCCATAACTCTTTCGTATAGTACTGTAAATGGTATTGAGTGCACTCTCGTCGATACGTGTACTGTCTGTTCTAGGGTAGGTAATGTAACCTTGTTGGAAAAGATCCTGTAAGGAACTGCTTACCTCTTCACTGCTCATTTTTAATCGACGATTCGCCTTGGCGATGATAGTAGCCATCGTGAATGGCTCCGGTGGAGGGGAATCCACGACCGTAGTGATGGGATCATGAGGCACAGTGTAGCCGCTACTCCTGCTCAGCTGCCACTCCTCCACACATTCTCGAGCCTCCTCCTCCGTTTTCCAACTCGCCGGATCACCTTTGCGATCGGGACGGAGAGATGTGACTTGTGTAAATTGTGTACCATCAGCAGCAGGGAATTTACATGTGAGATCGATCATGTATGT
Source organism: Trypanosoma mega (assembly GCA_030849715.1). Classification (NCBI taxonomy): domain Eukaryota; phylum Euglenozoa; class Kinetoplastea; order Trypanosomatida; family Trypanosomatidae; genus Trypanosoma; species Trypanosoma mega. The sequence goes on along the minus strand of JASANV010001507.1, from coordinate 51,678 downwards.
CATCTTGTTCTTCTCAAGAAAGGAGGCAATTTTTTCTTCCCTTTCCTGAATGAGGATAAGAGCGGGTGTCTGAACTCGACCAATAGAACGCATTTGTGCATTGGCCGCACGCACAACAGAGCTACCGAGAAAACCAAAGATACGATCCATAGCATGACGAGTCTCCGCAGCGTTAGCAAGGTCATAATCACACGTGTGGACTAAACGCTCTTTCATTGCTCTTTGAATACCATCCTCGGTAATACTGTGCATGTAGGCACGTGAAAATGGAACTCTAAGTTTAGGATATAAACGTTTAATGGTTTGCATAGCATGAACAGCAATGAGTTCCCCTTCCCTATCTGGATCCGTTGCAAGAATAATTTCACTGACGTTATGTAGTTTATCCTGTATGTAACGTTCAAGAGTCTCTTGAATACGGCGACCTGGTAAAAGTTGCCACTCTAGTGTAAAATCAGCCAAAGTACCATGAGGAGGGAACGCCTCTGCGGCAACGTTCGTATCTTCTTCGTTATTAGGAGGAACAGGTCGTGGGGTCCAGTGAATCTCTTTTAAGGACATAAAATGCCCGGTTGTGGCCATCGCCACCACTTTCTCTGCACCAACACTAACGCTCCTCAGTCGGTCTTGCTTGAAGGACCAATCCGGGATGACTTTAGGATCACTAAGAAGACCTTCTACCTTGATCACCTTATTGGGTGATTCTACAATAACGAGCTTCTCCAACACAGTAACGGTACGCCGCATCATTGTTCTTAACTTTAAGAGGCAATCTTGGTAATGAAGAATTACCAATGCAAATAATGTAAAAGGCATGAAGAAAAGAAAAAAAAAGAAAAAGGAAAAAAAAAAGGAAAAAAAAAAAGAAAAAAGATTCATAAAAATAGGGAAATTTTTTTTTGTGTGTGTGTCTATTTAATGTACTTTTTTTTTTTTTTTGTCCGCACTTCAAGAAGCTAGAGGTACAACAATAAAAAATTTGAATTCTTTTTTACTGTTTTTTTTTTTTTTGACCCCTACCTCCATAAACATAGAGAATGGAAAAATAGAACATAAATCTTGATGTTTCATTATTCCTCTGCCTATATTACATCATTATTGGTCAACATAAACGTAGAAACAACATACATCGCTTTTTTTTTTTCTTGTGTGTGTGTAGTATAAAGTGGAATGCCAAGTCAAAAATTAAAACGAAAAAAAAAAATATACAGAGAGAGAGAGAGAAATAGAACGAAGAGGAGTCCATATATCTCGTTCTTTCTTGCTTTTCTTTCATCATCTCTTTTTCTTTTCTTTTTGTTTGACTTGCTTTCCCCTCACTCTGTATGAGAATCTGTACATATTTTGCTTCTGATGATGTGGTTGTTGTTTGACCTAATTATACATAAGGTATGCGTGGATTCCCCACAGGAAGAAGTTCAATCTTTGAATCAGCGTATACAAAAAGTTTAAACTCACCATTTCCTTGAGGATCTTTGGTGTGTGGAACAAACAAGAACGGAAGGGACTCTGCAGGCGGCACAGAGGTTACCAATGTCACTTCACTGTTTCGTGTATACGGAGTGGAAGCTATGGGGGTTAATTTCTCATCTTGAATATTTAAGTCAAGGGCAATATCCATTCGGTTGTGGGGATTCATAACGATTGGAGGTAAAAACGCTTTTTTATTGCCTGCTCGCTTCACTAATGGTTTATCAGGGCCACGGGGATACTGAAGAAGAAGTGCCACCAATCGAGTTCGACGAAACGTGTTGAGGGCAACAAATGGGTTATTAATCCAACTACTGTTTACCTCCGAACCTCCACCTGCTGTAAACCCGAGATTCCAACTCCCATCCACGGCAGCGACGTGTTTCCATTCCTTCACCGGCTCCACTTCCAGTGCAGCGGCGCTGTAAATAGCCACCGTCACATCTCCTTCTCGGTAGGGCATACTGGAAAAAACGGAAAGAATAAGTGTCGATCCAGGCTGAACGTCAATTTGGCACTCCATGGTTACACTACCAATACTCTCTTCACTCCTTACAATCATATCAGTGGGACCGATAACAAGCTTACGTCGTTGACCGTGTTCCCACTCACTGTCTCCGTGAAGGAGCATCATTCCCAATTCCGTCAATGTGTCCTTTGGATTGTCGTTTGTACACACCAAATACAATCGTCCCTGACCACCAATGGGAAAGGTGAGGGCAAACTGCGGACTACTTCTCCATGAGGAGAAATGCGGTGACCCACCTACGCTTCCATCAGATAAAGAAAAGCTTACATGTAGTGTTTCCCGATGCCAATCCAGTCTCGAATCTATAGTGCATAATTTCACCGCACGATTAGCAACAGCTTCAATGTGGAACACCTCATTTGGATGAGGTTCTGTGCAAAAAGGGACAATAATGTATGGCATGCCCCGTCGTTCTCGCATTCCTAGCAATCGCACAGCTCCACTAACACATGAAGATGGGGATGCCTCCACCTTTAAATCCACCGTTTCAGGATCGTATTCCAAAAAACTACGACACGACACAGCTCGATGGACAGTAAATCCAATCGATTTGGCAGTCTCATGCACAGGCACTTCTTGACGTAAAGAAAAGGAAACAAGTGTACTCTCGCTTGGATACACAAAATACTGTGGACAATCACGCCAAGAAAGAGACGTCGGTGGGCCAATGGGACGCTCCTCTGGCCATTTACCCGAAATTTGGGTCGTCTCATCCTTTTTGACAGGAATAAGTTTGACACCACAATTCTCTGACCACGCCGAAAGCAAAAATTTTGGCTTCGATGATGTTTGCACATCTCTAAACACAATAAGCGTCAGCATCCTATTTCCCGACACACAATCCCTCGTCACAGTTACTGGAAAAATATTTTCGCGACGCCTTGGTGGTATTATATGCTTCACTACATCCTTCTCTTCCACTTCCTTTAACCAAACTGTGTTATCACTTGTCGCCACAATCGCAAGAGCAATAGAGGTGCGATAGGTTGCAAGTGCATGCTTATCTCGAGTTATGGTCGTCCGTGGATCTAGTTGGTGGACACCAACAAGAACTTGCAACTCATCCACACCCTTTGGGAATTCACTCAGTTGCAAAGAGAACTGTAAACCTTCTTGTAGAAAATTTGCAGACCCCGTGGCAGACTCTGAGAAAGACGTGGAAATCCAATCATTGTGTATTTCTGAACTTGTTGTTATGAGGTCCGTAAAGTAGTACAAAATCTCATCAAAACCTAACCAAAACGTCTCTGTGTCACTCTCATCAAATTCAAGAATCTCTCGTAGCACGCTCGTCCAGTTACTACTTCCGGCACACCATTTTCCAGTCCAATTGACTTCACTCATCTGTCCCCAGTGGCGCAACTTCACAAGCCGTTGACCCTCCACAAACCGTGCGTCCAACACAGGGTAGAGGTGGTCAGGAATAATACCGAGGTTTCTCTTCTCAGATGCCCCATAGCTTTCTTCACGGAGCAGGAGTGTGACCAGTACTTCAGGGTTCACTGCCGGTTTTAAGAGAGACCAAAGTTCTTCCTGTTCACCGTGGTTTACCCTTTCCTCACGATTTACAGGGTAACTAACAGAAATACATCCCGAAAGATCTAGAATACCTTGGCACATCATTTCCACAATGGATAAGTCTGGTGTGACTTTCCGCTCCAGTGTTTCATAGCAACGGTGCAGCTTCGCGTACGCTTTTTCTAGAAGCGGAAAAAACATGTCTGTGTTATTCCTGCTTGATTTTCCCATGCACAGTTCCATTGTGTTGTCAACAGGAAGGTAATCATCAATGGTTACGACTTTCCAGTTTCCATCTTTAAAGAAACGGAATTGTGCGATTCCCTCATTTACATTATAGCCCATGGATATCACCTGTAACCAAGTAGGTTTACTAGATATTGCATAGGCAACAGAAGCAAACCATTCGCGTTTAGAGTATGGAAAAGGACAATCTGACCTCCAGGTAGAAAGAAATATGATATTATCATGTAATTCGGTTGGACGTTTCCAATGAATTAATTTTGGAAAATCCATTGGAGGTTTCATCGCTGGATCCAGCCAGAGAGAGGAGGCACCACGCGGAAAATCTCGATCCGTAAATTTTTCACCTGTAGCCATACACTTACGTAAGATTTCATCCCGTACCTTTATAACATCCTCCGGTGCATCAATTCCAGGTCGGCTACGAACAGAAAGTTGCGTTTTTCGTGATACGTTTTCGTGGTTGTATTGCGCCATTTGCGATTGACGTTCACGTTGAATGAGGGTGATTGGGCCATCCACAACAAAAGGAGAGACGGAGAAGACATGCATGGTGTAGCTACCAAGCTGACCCGCATGGCGCGTCCCAGCAAAAAGATAAAATTCACCCTCCAAGGTTGGCAGAGAAAGGTATGCCACTGTGTCAGAGAAGTCAGAGGTGTGCATTAGGGGGTAAAAAGGCGGTTTCGTCTCAATAATGGAAACACAAATCTCCATTCCATGAGACTGATGACGACGCCAAAAATCTGCCAAATCCGCCTTTTCCTGTAGCTCTTGTGGTGATAACTCACATGATTTTTCTGGGTCCTCGTTTGCATTCTCCCTAGACGCTTGGTCTTGCTGCGGTTGGGTGTCAGAGTCCACGATATCCCCTTTCATTACGGGAAGACCTTTGGAACCTTCAAGAAACACCGTGATTCCGTGCGGCTCATCCTCAGGATCAAAGTGAATAGATACAGATGGGTTATTTTTCCATGATAAACTGTTTTCACGACTACCACCACAGTTTTCCCCGTCCCATAAACCATGAATGGCGCGGTAGTTCCAACGATGAGGAAATTCCGAGGTGGTAATAGTAAGCGGCACCGTAGAAAAGAGTGTCAGAGAATAATTACCGAGTTCCCCAGGATTCAATGTGCTTGGCACAATGAACAAATCCAGTGCTGTACAAGGTGCATTAAACTGTGCACACACACTAACACTCTTTTCGTGAGGGTAAATGCACTTGACAAACTCTTTTGAGCTTGTAATGGGTGGTGTATTTTCCCCCGCAGGATCCGAAGACACAACATCAAAACCAATACATCGTTCATCATTGTCATCCGGATCCACACTTTTGGTGAGTATCACCATAATCATGGAAGATGAAGCCATTCGGTACGGTTGCAGAGAACCCGCGTACTGCACATGCAGCATCGGATTACGGCACCAGGAATGGTGCGCCGAGGAACCACCAGCGGAGTGACGCGTCCACTCCCCAATTGTGCTGTACACACACCAATCAAGAGCGGGATCCAAAGGTTCTAGCGTCACCCATCCTTCTTCCCCAGGAGTACTCTCGCGGCATACCTCCACACGCAGCGTAAACGACATGCCACGCTCCGGATGAAACGTAAACGGCATAATGGTGTAAACCATATTTTCCTCAACTTGAATTTCCAAAAAACAGTGCGAGTGACTGATATTACTTTCCGCAATCATATGTTTTTTTTCAATCACTTTTCGAGCCCCATCTGTTTGAAAAACGACGAAACCGGACTGTTTAGCTTCCTTTCCGTCATGCACATCCATCACCATTCGAATACGCGACTTTTGTGAAACATGCATGACATATTGCGGGTTTTTCCACCATGTGGAGAAATAAACATAACCCCCCGAGTTTTCCTCTTCAAGGGAATTCTCAATTCGTGCACGAAAACTTCGTCCAGTATCAGGAGTGATAACATCCGCTGCGGTAATTAGTTTGTGCTCCTTGTTCTTGCTGAGATAATCCTCTATCAAGGCCAATGAGGAGGAAGTAAAATCATTTCCTGCGACATGTAACGTCGTAATACCTCTGTTAACCTCTAATAGTTTCAAAATATGACTAACGCTGCCATCATGGAGGCAGTTTTTAGATACATCCACCTCTTCTATAGACGGATGCAACGCAAGACAGTAGACTAGATGATCTAATTGCTCATGTTCAAGCATATTGTTGCTAGCGTTCAGTTTTTTTATCGTTTTCACATTTTTGACAAGATCAAAAATAGGGATCGCACCCTTTTTGCCAACATAATTACTGGATAAGTCTACAGTGTCAAGAATGCGATGCTGTCCTCGTCGTTCGTACTCCTCTTGCAGGAATCGAGAAAAGGAACTATTCGGCTTACACCCACGTCGACGGCAATAAAAGGTGTAAAGGTCGTCCAGTGTGGCCATTGTGACTCCTGTGTTCTTTTTTACCTTTAATCAATGAAGCCAAAAAATCAGTAATGATGTAATGTCAAAAATATTTATGTATATTTTTATATGTATACATGAATATAAGCGCATGTATAAACATAAAAAAAGAAAAGAAAAATACATAGAAAAACAAACACAGATAAAAAAAAGGCAAAGACAACACACAAAAGAAAAGAAAGGAAAAGAAAAATAAGACAAAGGCACACACAGACAAAAAGAAAAAAATGGAAAGAAAAGATAACAATAGTAACATAACGATTCCACGCCTAAAAAAAAAAAAAAAAGATCACTCCAACAGTTTTTGATATGTGAAAAAAAAAAGAAAAAAAAATACACCTAATCTTCAACTACTCTCGATTTCAAGTCGACGCCATTCTCTATCCGTTTGGCTTTGCTCCTTAGCAGCTCGCTTGGATTCCCGTTTGGCTCTCCATATTTCCGTGGCATCACCCCAGTTGTAGATTGGCGCATTATCACCATACATCATCATTCGTCTGTAGTGATGGAATCCACCGAAAGATAAGTACATCACTCCAAGCAAAGGATAATACCATGAAACTTTGCGAAAGGTGAGCATAGTAAGCCCAAATGAAAGACTCAAAATGTAACCATACAAATGCCCCGTGAGAGGAACAGAGGAGGTACAAATGATACTAGCCACAGAAAAATAAGCACCCGAAATGCAACAAAATGGTATAGTCAACATTGCCGGAGCTCGAATACCATTGTACGACATGGTCATGTATTTTGGTGACATGAGTTCCTCTGGAAAGCGTTGAGTAAGGTACATGATCAACATATTCACAAGACCCATATACAGCGAAGGTTGATTGAAAACTGTCGCAGCCACTGAAGAAGTATCAATGCTCGACTGAAACACACGCACATCATGTTTCATCGGCGCAGACGCACTGCGACCAGACATGCTCTCCTCCGGAATATATCTTCCCTACTTTTCCAATGAAAACAATAACCATGCATATACAAGTGTACAATGAAAGAAAGAAAAAAAAATGGGCAAAGGAAAGGAAAAACAAATAAATAGAAACACACAAAACAAATATATATATATATATATATATATATATATATATATATATGTATATATATATATGAATAGCAGATACACCAACAAAACGTCATAACGTCATAGCGTACGAATGAACATAATGGAAAGCACTTTGTTTGTTTGTTTCATTCTTAGAATACACGAAATTCAAAGTCAAGTCGTTTAGGCGGCGCGAGTCGTGCGCCATACTTTCGGTTGCTTGCTCGTTGCCATTCCACTGAGCTACTTCCGTGGCCAATTTCCTGATTCGTCACTCGAAGTCGCATTGGTTGAAGGGACTTGTTGGAGTGGTCCATCAGGCGTAAGCGCGACATGTACAGACGTTGATATTGTGGTTCGATAGGTCTCCAATAGTATCGCATGTCCTTCACGTCAACTTGGCGTCCAATACGACGACGACGCATTTTGCCTCCCAAAGCGACCCATACTCTAGAAAATGGTGGTCCCATCTCTTTAAAACGCAACTGCCACACCTGCATTCGATGTTGAGCTATGTATTCCCGAGGTTGAAGTTGTACCCGCCGTGCCTTGCGAGTAATTTCCTCACATCCCATCTTAGGAAAGCAACACCTCGTCAAACGAAGCATGGTTCCCTTCTTGATAGGTGTTATTTCAAACTACATGTGTGCAAAGAATAAGAGCAATAATAAAATACACAACAATAAGAAATAACGAGATAACAACAACCACAAATAATAATAATAGTAGTAAAAAGTTTCAAACCCACTCGATGCACAAGAAAACAAAAACAAAACAGAAAATGATGCATTTAAAAAAGCATTCATTCCTTACGTTTTGACACCCTTTTCACAAAATCTCGTCTCGCAAACGGCGGCCCTCCCCAGGAAAGGAAGATGCGTCTGTACGTATGGGAACAACTTCTTCCGCCCTGGAACTATTTTCCGCGTTATTGGAAGAATGCGTCCACCAATGTCGTGAACAGAATTCTCGCAACCCTCTTTGCCAAGGAAAGTTAATATCGGCGATACGTAAATGCGTTAAACCATAGTAACTTGAAAATCCACTCAATACTCCCAAAATATGGGCAGTAAAAGATACGTTTAGGTGTGAAAAGAAAATTTGGGTAACAAGAACCATTAAAAATGGCACTTGCCAGGAAGAAATCAAAAACAAACCAAAAAAAGATACAGACTCTCCAATAAGACACATTTGATAAGTAAAAAGAGCAAAGATAACTCCACTGCAGCCCACTATACACGAATTCCAATTGATCCAAAAGGCAATAAGTGCGTATGCGATACTTATTTTGGATAACGAAAGAATATACAGCAATGCAAAGCATAAAGAGCCTAACCTTTGTTCTAAAGCGGAGCCCAAAGAAGCGAGAGAAAGCATATTTAAAATCCAATGCAATACACCATAATGAACAAAACTCCAGAGAAATAGTGAGATCCATGTCATGTTTTTTCCAAACATTCCGGTGTAGCAAAACGCATAAAAGTCCTTCTTTCGTAGCATGCAGATAACTGTGGCAGCTGTGCAAGCGCAAATCAAAGTGATGGTTACAAAGGCAACATTTTTCCACTCAATGAAACGATTTATCATTTGTCTACACGCCAAACCTCATGAGAGAAGAAAAAAAAAAAGAATACAACAAACGAAAGGAAATAAGAAAAAAAACAGATATATATATATATATATATATATATACATTTAGTGACAAGTAACAATCATACACCCAAAGAGAGAGGGAAATATGTCTTCATCAACAAATGTATTTTAGCAACATTTTTTTTTCTTTCTTTTTCTTTTTCGTACAACAAAATACTAGTCTGTGGTTGTCGTCGTTTTGCTTTGTTTGTTTCACTGTTCATTTACACATATCCCCTCTTTATTTCATCATTTTTTTTTTTTCCTTTTACTCTATTTGTTGCAGAAAGGAAAATAATAATAATAATAATAATAATAACAAAACAAACAATGAAGAAGAAAAGTCTCCTTTTCACTAATTCTCCGTTACTATCTTTAGAAAAAAGCGGGAGATGGGGTCATGGCGGCGTCTCCGCTGTAAAAAATTTGCAAACGTTTACTGACCGACCACGTGTAGCCGATCCACGTGGTGAAAAAGCTTATGGCGAAACATCCACTTACAAGAAAAAGCGATACACTGGAAAACACACTCCTCCAACCGTAATACCACACTAGATAAATTTCCATCCACTCCATAGCAAAGTCATGTGTGAAAAAACATATAATGATACCGAGGGAAGCGGTGTTACGCCGCGTTTTGGGTGACATTTCATGAGCATGCATATATGGCCAATAAATCAAAGGGGAAGCGGCGAAAAAGAATAGAACTAAACCTAAAATAGAAAACGCTAAATATGCTGAGACAAACGATTCCCCAACTGTGCCACTCAGGTGGTAGACGAAGAAAACCCAATTGAGAACATTCACAAGGTATGTGATGGCAAAGAAAAATAGAACTAGCAATAATGGTCTTAGTCTTGTACGTTTGAGATCGTGCTTCATCTCGCGCGTTAACCTGCAAAAAGAGCAAAACAAACAAAAAAAATATATATATAGATATAGATATAGATATTCTTTCAAAGATAGCAAACATCCACACACATGTAAAGCAAATAATAGCAAATAATAGATGTGTAATAATAAGAATAAAAGTAGAAATCAAAAAAAAAAATTTATTTTATTTTTTCGGTTCATAGCTGCGCACGAACGCACAGAAATATTCAATTTAAATATATATATATATATATATATATATATATATATATATATATTCACCCTGTCCTCCAATTTCGAGTAGACACGGAAAGTTGTTGTTGTTGTTTTTTACGTTCTTTTGATTTCTTCTTTGTGTGTGTGTGTGCGTTGTGGGAGGGAGGAGGGTCCAGCATTGGGTACAGATAACAAAACAAGAAAAATAAAAAAGAGAGAAGGAAACAAAAGATATATATATATATATATATAAATAAACAAAAACGGGTTCTTAGAGACATTCCCATCTTAAGGAGAAGTACTGGTTGCTGTGGTGGCCGCATACTTTTCGCTTTCCACCATATACGCGTGGTACGATCTGTTATACCGCTGCCGCACCGCCGCCGCGAGGGCAACGGCGCATGTCATCCCAAACGAATACGCAATACTCATAGATTCCCCCTTGTACAAACGGGAGACAACTTGGTAAAACACCAATGCCCCGAGATTCTCACAGACGGAGACGGCAATACCGCTCACGCCCTCATCGACGGGAAATGATATTTCCGCAACGAGTTCATAAAAGAGCGGAGCCGCGGCGCCATTCCAAAATCCACACATCGCCGTCACCGCAACGATCCAAGCTCTCCCTAGTGACCAGAGAGAGTACCCGTCGTTGTTTGGGGCGGAGGCGACAAACATGAGATGACTGATGGAATTGCACGTCATGCAGAGAAAAATGACGTACTTCATTTGTCGGCTGAAGTAGAGGTCTGTGAGGTAGGAAGAGACTAAACCCCCCGCCACATACGCTAACATTCCGGAGAAACTCATAATCCCAATAAAACTATCCGTAAAAAACTTACGAAATGTGGCATCAAAGAGAGAAACCCACGCGGAAAAACCTCCACTTGACCACGAGTATATCAACAGGAGAAAAACGGCAGACGGTTTACTGAGAAGATCGCGAAGTTGTTTACGCAACGATCGTCGCTCCGCCTCGGCGGCATTCACGTTGGTCTCCTCCTCCTCCTCCGGCTCTCCTGGGCGATGCTTTTGTTTGGGAAAAACCATCCAAACGAAGAATGTGGCAATGACAGCCAACACAAGTTCATACAAAGTCACCGACGTAAAGGATGTACTTTCGGTTAAGGCGGGAACAAAAATGTAACACAGCGCATTCCCCACACTATTCGACAACACAGCCGCGGCGGTGGCTCTGGTGCGCTCCGCCGGTTCAAACCAAATGGCTGAGAGGGCGGACACACAACCCGTGGCAACGGGGGAGCCCACACCACTGAAAATCTGGCCAACATGAAGAAATACAAGTCCCGCAATGGAGTGACGCGCAAATGCCCCGATAACCTTTAAAATGGCACCAATTAATTCACAAGATGCCCCAAGACGTACAGCTCTTCGAAGTCCGTCGGGTTGGGTAGTCATCTTCATCACTGGAAGGAACATGACAAGAAATACCAAAGGTTGCCACGATGAAAGCAGTTGCAACTGACTCACAGACATTCCTTTTACATTTTCTTCCAGCCACCCCGCAACTGGATCAAACATGAGCCACGCAAAGCCATTGTTAAGCGTGAAAAGAATAAAAATAAGTAACGCTTTATATTTGCTAGAAATCATCCTGTCTTCACTATGAAGAAGAATAATAAAATAGTAATAAATAACAACTAGAGCTTTAATAAAAAAAATATAAAAAAAAACAGAAAAAAAAATGCACATATACATATATATATATACATACATCCATGTGTATGTGAAAAAATACATAAAAATAAAATATGCACAGATGTGAGAAAATGAAAAAATAAAAATCATACATTCTCAATTTTTCCTTGTTTCACTCAAATACAAGGCGCTATAAAATCAAGTAATAGAAACACTACATAGTAATACCCAATAATATATAGATTTCTAACTTTTTTTTTCTTTTTTTCTCAAAGTGTTAGTACTCTTTTGCCTCCATACGATGACCTTTTCATACTTTTTAAAGCGGATGTAACGGAGAGTAGTCGCTTCATAAGAAAGCACAGTAAAATGAATGCTGTTAAAATTAGTAGCTTTCGAGAATGAGACCCGGAAAGCCATTCATTTTGAAAAAAAGAGTAAAAATAACGTTTTAAAAATGCAGTTCCAGTCGAACACGTAGTGTGCGGAAGGTTGTCGCCATCAATTACCTCCGTTTTCAAAGTCGTCTTTGCACACATACCTTCATCCCTCTTGCGACCCTGTGTTGCTTGTAAAATACGCTTCTTTTTCTCCTGTGTTAACGAAATACAAGTCACTTCAAAAAGCAATAAAGAATTTAGTGTTTTCGTATCCATGAGCGAGGTAAGACGAGATTTATTTTCATGAATCACATTACACGCATGACCAAGGTCGGATTGACATTTAACTAAGAGAATCAACGAGGGCACAATAACGGGCCTCATATGCACAGCAGGGGAACACAATGTAGAAGAGTCATTTACTCCCAACACCAAAAAACAGAGAAGTCTGTCCATTTCAACATTGTTGCAATTCTCCACAGAGCTAGATTTCGATTCCAGTATTCGTTGAACCTCAAAAAGACTCTGAATAGCTGACTGCAACCAATCACTGGCTTGTTTCGCGTCATGAACCCGAACAGCTTCGGCAAATTTAAGAAAAAGTATAGCAGGTAGTGGTTCACAAGATTCACTCAAGGCAAACGCGGTTTGTATAATTTGTAAAAAGCCTTTTAGCCGTTCCTGCGGTTTCCTCTGATGATCATAGAGAACGGCAATAGTTCGAAAGCCTTTTGAGCGTGGCATTGTCAACCCTATTCGGAAAAGCTGTAAACAGAGTTTCGCCTCTGAACAAATGGAGGAGACAACTGCCGAGAGAGCCTCCCATGGATCAACGGCGGAGGAATCCTTGTACTTCTTTACGTCATGCATAATAATGGGCAGTTTCAAAATGTCATCCTCTAGTTTTTGGTGTGCAGCGTAAACCGCCGCCTCACGGTTTCCCTCAAGAGCGAGTTCTCGTGCATGGTTTACCTCGTCAACAGGAGCCACCACCAAGGTGTCCATAAGCTCAGCTTGCTATAGCACAATTTGTGCGTTGCAAATACATATATTTTTTGACACACACAATAAAAATACACATATATGTTTTCACATGTATGTTTGTGTGGGTAAAGGGGGAGGAAAAAAAAAAAAAAGTAGAAAGAAAGTAGAAAGAAAGTACGCATAAAAGCAAAACAATAGATACAGGAGATACTATGTTTACAAGAGGATAAGAAATTGTATTTAAAAAATTTCCACATATTCTCATTTAATTATTTTCAAAAGCATTAAAAATTGTTGTTGTTTGTTGAATCGAATAATTTTTTTTTTTTCCTTTTCCTTTTCGTACGTAGGTTCTCTTTAATGTAGTCATGCTCCATAGCCTTCAAAGTATCTAAAACGATCGAGTGTCATGGTTTGAGTAGGTCTAAAGACAACAATCGCGCCGCTCCATGTTGAAGCCAAAATATCTCCATTTTTACATGCATCGAGACAGGTAACTCGACCTTCCGGAGACTCACTAATACAATTGGAATCTATTGAAACGCCAGCATTACTGGAACTTTGAGCCCGTCTGGAAATAATAGCTAAAGTACTGTCATCACTCGCACTAAGAAACTGATCGCTAGAACTCAATCCTGGAAATGAACAGCACCGCAAAGCCCTCACTGTTGCTCTGAGGGGATGAAAGGATTTTACTTTTTCAGGTAATCGTAAATCCCATTCCACAATATATCCACCGTGTCCATTAAATCCATTGTGGCCTGTCAAGAGAGTACATCCTACTTCATCTGGAACCATATCACAACATATGGGATGATAATCCATGTCGTTAAGAGAAGACGTGAGTTTGAGAGAGAGAGGTTTCTTAGTAGATCCCATTCGCACATCCCAGAGTCGCACAGCAAGGTCCTCTCCGCCTTGTGCGATACAATGAAGTTGGGGAACCCAACGAACAAAGTGAACAATGTTGAGTTTAATATCACAGCAATCCAACTCCACACCTCGTGCTACATCCCATAAACGCACAGTATTATCGCGACTACCAGAAACTAGAAAATCTCCATCAGAAATCATAGAAACACCAGTTACATTGGCTTTATGCCCTGCAAGCTCACAGCACATTTCCCTGGTTTGTACATTCCACACCTTTACAAACTTATCACGGCTTGTGGAAGCAAATAGACCATTCGCAAGAGGTCTCGTCAAACAGTTCACATCACGTTTATGGGCATCCTTCCAGTGGTGAGTAGCCTGCCCTGTGATGTAGTCCAGAAGAACTATGTCACCGTCCTCTGCACTCGCCAGAGCATGACTGGGCATTCCAGCCTCCTCACAAGACTGCAGAGACAATGCTGCAGAGGTGGACTCAAAAATTTTCGGGAAAGTTTTGAAATTTTCGTGATATGGTACCGACGGGAAGTGAACAATTTTCTCATGCTCAATATGCACAGTAATATTTCTATGGTCATACTGACTCATTCTTTCTTGCTCAGAGTGTTTTACCAATTTTACAGAGGTCTGGACCCCATCAACCTCAGTAAATTCAAACTCCTTCTTTCCTTTACTCACATTACGTTTTGCATCAGTCTTTTCGTTGGTGTCATTGGAAAGAAAACATGACTGCCCCATTAATGGAAATGACCTCCTTCGCCTTTAAATCTCCTATATGTCTATGCATTTATAAACGAATATATATATATATATATATATATATCGAATGTACGCGTGTGGGATCGGAAACAAGGGAAGGGCAAAAAAAAAAAAAAGGAATCTCAACATCAAAACATAACTGCAAAATCCGTCAAGTAAGGAACGCGCAGACTGGTAGGTATCGCATTACTTTCATTACGGCTCTCAGTGATGGTTCCAATGACACATCTGCGATTGCAATAAATAAACTCGCCCCCATCCACAGCAACAACGGATACTGTAAAAGCTTGAGTAGGTGCACTCCATGTTTCCCCCATGTCTGTGGAAAAGCTCACACCCGCTGCATTACTTCGAGCAAAAACACACACTTCAGAACCCGGACGTCTGTTCATCGCCACACGTACGCGTTCATCAAGGGTTGATTGTATGTACGGGATGTAACTCATATTTTTAGCCACACTTCCAATCATTTTTAGCTCCCCAGAGGAGTCTTCAAAAGAAATAGCTATAAATAGCAGAGCTGTATAATCATACGGTAAAATAGGAGAACCAACACCAGTAACAAAAAAAACGCGATATTGTATATTTCCAGAATCATACGGCAAAACATGAGGAGTCTCTGCACAAAATTTCATTAGCAATTCTCGATCATTCTCTCTTAACTGTGAAGGTCCACCGACTTTCATATACGAAAATGTCTTATGGTCACCAGGGGCTTGCTCCTTATTAGGTGTGTCGTGAAGCATAGCCTTTTTCATCTCATTCGGTAACGCAGGAGCCTCGGCACGTCGTAGAGAGATATCTAAAGGTGCAACACCACGGATAAGTCCAAGCTTGTGCGAAAACAACAAGAACGAAAGCCCACCATCAAAGGAGTACTGTAACGCCCCAGTGGTAGAAACAAATAGGTCCCGTTTTGAGGGACATGCACTGGGAAACACCTCCACGCAACCAATAGTACTAGAAAAGGTTCGGATCACCTTGACATCACCAAAGCTCACTTGACTGAGAGATGAAGTGGATATTTCAATCGAAAAGAGTAAATTCCTTGAGTAAAATAATAATACACTTTCCGACAAAAAAGCCAATCCCTCAACTTTGCAGATTCCTTCATGCAAACAAGGGTTTTCCCCGAGACTCAAAAAAAAGGTATCCTTCTCAAAAGTAGAAAAATTTACCCCTCTGTTAGATGAAACAGCAAGAAAATCCTTACTCCCAGAAATAGCGACAAAATCATTTAGTGTTGCTATACGTGTTATTTCCGCATTTAACGGTGTTGTGAATGATTCGTCCGATTTATTAAAATTGTCCCGAGCATTCGGCAATGGTAATAGATTTAATATCTCCTCAACACGAGATGCATCACTAGAAGATTCTGCTTCATGAGTTTTCACAGCAACTTTTTCCACATCATCCTTAGCCAACCCCGAACCAAAAACAGGTCGCCAAGTACTGCCCTTATCATGACTACGAAGTAGAGCGTTGTTTCCTCCGCTTGTGAATAAGAAACGCACCGGCCGCTTAGGCATCATAAACTTCAAAAGAGCAATAATCGACGAGAGGGAAAGCTCAACACCATCATCTTTCTCTTGTTTGGAAAGAGCAAAAAAACAAACAAAGAGACGCCGTCTTGTTAGCGACGATGCGCGTCGAAGAGACACTGAGAGCCCAACTGCCTCCTCCATGCATACATCCTTTTCAGAAAGAAGCAAACCAAAAAAAAAAAAAAAATAGAAAAAAAAACTCAAAAAATAAACATTAAAATTTCATACGCGAATTTACACGCGGGGAATAGAATTTAAAAAATCTCTGCGACCACCAAAATAGGAAGAAAAGAAAACAAAACAAAAAAAAAACATGCAAAATGTACAAAACACGCACGCAAAAAGGAAAAAGTACTAATAACAAAGAGTCACACACAAAAAAAAGTAAAGTCCATAGAATATGATATACGTATACATAAATTTATTAACCAAGAGCAAAAAAAGCAAGAAACACTAATATCACCGTCAGCCACACAATTGTACAGATTTTGCCTTTATCTGACATGCTTGCGAGAAGCTTATCAACTTTAGCATTAGCAACACGAAGTCGCGCCTGTACACCCTCAAAGTCACGCTCAGCTCCCTCAAGTAAAACTTCCTGGGTGTCAAATTCATCATTAATATTCACACCTGTTTCCCTTAACTCCTGAAGGCCGTATGTTAACCGATCAAGTAAAATATCTTGTTGAGCACGTTCCTCTTGCTGTGAGACTTCTTGGGCCAACATAAACTTGTCATTATCACTTTGATTGATATTTGAAAGCGCATTCACGGTCCTCGTCTTGGATTCCATTTCTTCCAGACGAGACTCAATAGCATTTCTAAATTCATGTATACCCTTTAGCTCAAGATTAAGATCGCGCACTATGCGTTGACGTTGAAGTACCTCATTAACTGAAAAGACACGACCACCAACCTTGCCATTTTTCTGATCTATCACTTGCAGAATATTGTTGAGGAGTTCTACTTCCTCCGCAGCAGCCTCAAGAATATCTATCACCTCCACAAGGACGCTTCGGTCAATCAAACCTTTCAGTCGTACAGATTCCTGAATACACTTTCCTCTCGCCACAAGCTCACGTAAATCTTCTACTGATTCATCAAACGGATCTTGCGACGAACGCATACTAAAACTTCACGCAAAAATACCACAAGAATGTGTACTAAAAATTTATGTTGTCAAAAAAAAAAATCTAAATGTTTTCAAAAAAAAAAAAAACGCCCAATTATGTAAAAACATTTCACACACACAATAATAATAATAATAATAATAATAATAATAATAATAATAATAATAATAATAATAATAATAATAATAATAATAAGCTCATTATAAGTATATATATATATATATATATATTCACAGAGAAGAGAAAAAATATTCTTTTAGGAAACCTATGTGAAAGCTTTACCTCCTTAAATCTACGTACAGAGGTGATCATCTACAAAACAGCATGGAGCACTTCATCTCCACTTTGGAGTGAAAAACCTCGTATTTTAATTGAAGTTCTTCTCGTTGCGTCTCACTGGCGAGAAAGTTTCCTTTCTCAACCACCCTTCCACTCCCTCCCTAACTTGCATAGTTTAATCAAATTAACCTAGTAGGGAAACAACAAAAATAAAAAACAAAAGAATTAAATAATAATAATAATAATAACATAATCTGACAGTAGAAATGGACAGCATATACACACAACATATATATATATATATATATATATATATATATATATATATGTATATAAGGTATATTCCTTTTTCTTCTTTTCCGATCCTCATCTCACCCTCTTCCATTTTGTTAAACAGCTATATTAGAAATAACTTCGTTCAATTTCGTCATTTCCTGTAACAAATCACTCAGAAAAGCGGCGGTACACTCAGTGAACTCCTTCGCAGATTTGGCATTAACCTGGGCCCTCTTGAACTCCACAGTATCATGTTTCTCTTTAAACTCTTTTGATACCTCTTCGTACTTCTCTTTAAGATCATCGCGCTTTCTCACGTCATCATCATAACCCTTTGAATCTTTCAAATCTTTGCCCTTCTTGGAATATTCAGCTTCTTTCTTGTCCACTGCTTCTCTGTAAACATCATACTCGTTCACTACCTTTGATCGCTGTTGCTCAAGTTTCACGCATTCATCATAATCGTACCTTAAACCACCAACAGCAGTCATGACTGTAGTATCCATAGCCTTCACGTACTTTTCAAAAGAGCCTTTTTCAAGATTACTGATGCTTTGCTTGAACTCCTCAGCAAAATCACGCAAGGACTTTGGTAAATCCCCATCATTACTCATGTGTTCAAATGTTTTGGCAACTTCATCCAGGGAACTCATTACCTCTTTCATGGCATGCTTCGCTTTTTCCATAGAGGAATTATATAAGGAAAGCACTTCATGGAGCTGCCTCAAAGACTTGGATCGCTTTTCATAATCTTCATCAACAGTTTTCGATGACACGAGCCCTAGGGTAGCCTTTGCATCCTTCATGAACTTCTTCATCCTTGTTCAAATGTATATAATATATATATATATATATATTACAAGTATGTGCGTTGCTGTGTCGTGTTTTCTTGAATAACTTTCAATAGAGGATGGAAAAGCGAGAAAAGGAAAATTATATGTACCCATGTAGCAACATTTACAAACGTGTATAAGTAAACACAAAATATACCTTTTTTTCACACTCTCGCAAGAAAAAAAAAAAATGGCGCAAATGCAAAAGCTCTTCTTTCCGAAGTGAAAAAATGAAATTTGAAAATCAATAAATATATAAATATATTCATAAACTAAATAGCGATAAATAGAAAAAAGAAAAAATAGAACAATGAAGTAAGCGCATAAAAACGAAAAAAAATCTTTTTTTTTCTTTTTTCTTTCTAGGCGCCTTCCTCCTGAACAGAAGCAGTGCTTTTCTGCACTTCAACTTCGCTATCGACAACGGTGGCATTTGGATCAACATTTTCACTATGTTTATTTTCTACCTCAGCATGGATTTCAGATGAGCTCTGATGGTTACTTTCATTTTCCTCAAGACCATGTGTAGATTCCTCTTCCGTGATTTTTTGATTCTCTTCTTCAACGTTTATACGTTCATCACGTTCATTCTCATTTGTATCAAAAGCTATCTTATCCACAGTTTCGCACATTTTTGCTACCTCACCATCCAGTTTTTTTGAGAAATCCGACAAAAAATGGACATAAACTTTAAGAGAGGACAGTGTCAACTCAGATTTTCTCACCACAAGCTGATCGTATGATTTGTTATACTCGGCATTTTTAGCCAGATATTCTTCTTTTGAGGCATCTCTCTTACTTACCTCCTCTTTATAATTTTTGGAAACGTCAAGAGGTTTGCCTTTTGCGGCATATTGAACCTCTTTCTTTTCAACGACATCACGATTGTAATCATACAAATCCACAGCTTTTGACCGTTCAATATGTATTTTATCACACGCATCGCATTCTTTCTTAAGAGGAGATAAAGCAGGTGCACCCGATGCTTTCAATGCTTCAGACAAGTCTGTCAATGCATTAAGACGGAGTGATTCCATAAAACTTGTCGTCTCCTTCATTCCATCACAAAGAGAAAGTTGTTTTTCGTTGACAACAACCTCCTTGTAGGCCTTCTCAACTCCATGCATCGCACTTGCCAAAGCGGTAATACAAACAGACAGCTTACTCATTGCAACCTCGTACTGAGTAACGGCATGATTAAGTGTCCTCACACACATATGCTTCATTTCATGTTCCTGGTCCACGGTGCGGGTTGCCATGCCTAACAAAGCCTTTGTGTTCAACTTGAGCCTATCCATTTTTCCTCCTGTCGTTTATAGGAGTCAAACTCAACAAATAACAATGTGGGTATTTTTTCACTGCTCCACAAAAACTTTTGCGACAAATCAAATCTCAAAATAGCAAGAAGAGAAGAAGGCATGGAAGAAGAGGAAAATAAAAATAAAAAATAATAACAATACATATATATATATATTGATATATACACCAACAAAAAGTTGCATTTGAAACGAAACCAGAGAATCAATTTCTCCTTCCTTCTTTGAGCAGAACGAAAAGCAGAATTTTTTTTTTCACGCTCATGGAAAAGTATAACTTACGACATTATAAAACACTCCTTGAAAACACCGAGCCACGCTTCTTTTTCCTTGAGCTGCACTTCATGAGCATAGCGCTCCACAAAGGATGCAAGATCGTCGTCAATGTGAAAAAAATCAAGAAATTTAGCAAGAGTTTCCGCAAACTGAGGAGGAATCGTGTGAACTGGTGTGTGGCCAAACTTGTCAAAACGGGAAGAGCGGGTTCGCACATTTTCATCGAAAAAAAAAATATTTTCCTGACGATGAGGATCTAAAAGATCACTGCCATTCCTAATTCCAACAATAACCTCTGCCAATTCTCGCTGGGTAATCGCCGGCCCCTGATAAATCAATTCGCGGAAAGAATAAGGTAATCCATCTCGTGGGATAGGAAAACCATCAGGGTCACTCTTATGAACAACAACACCCTCAATTAGAAGCAGTCCGAGTCTGCACGCACAGAGTACCTCTAACAACAGGCCAGAATATACAGCATTGATAAAAACGGTAAATTTCACATACGACTGCTTCGTTTCATCGCGACGAAGTTGCGGCTTGTTCCAACCAAAACGGGAAAATTTAACGGAGGCATTCTTTTTGTCTTGAGGATTTCGATTCCCCACATTGCAATGAATTAAGATCTCTGTCTCATCTTGTTTCTCCGGCAGAAGAAAAAATTCCCTGCTACCTAAGCTATGATGAATACTAAACACAGTTGAAGAGAAACCTTTTCTCTTCACAATGGTATCATTCACAGCGGTGCGTAGTGAAAGAGATTTCTGTGTCTGAATTAAGAAGCACCTCCCTCTTTTCATGGTAACGACTTCAAAGATAAAAATAAATAATAATAGCACACACATACAAAATCAGAAAGGGAAAGAAAGCAAAAAAAAAATATGCAAAAGGATCAGTAGGTTTGAACAGCTTTGAAGGCGGAGGAAAAACGAATAATAATAATGATAATATAGCTTTAAAGAATAAATGATAATAACAACGATGAAGAATAATCACTGAAAAGAAAAAAAACTTTGAGAAGTCTCGACTTAAAAGTCAAACCCCCATTTTCTGATAAGACCACTCTTTGTTATCCAAAGGGCACACGTTTCGCGTTTTCAACCATCGCGAGATGCAATGCGTATGAAATGCGTGATTACACGTACCCCATGCCACATTACAGTTTGTCATAGAACTGTTTTGATTCGCCTGACATTCGATGCACAAATCCATCACGTGGTTTCTGCATATTGCACAATTCTCTACCTGAATATCCCATGACCACAATGCCACAGCATTCCAACGCTTCAGCTCAAAAATTTTCTTCTCGTCATTCCCTCCTTCAGGTAGAGAAACCACCGTGTCTTCATCTTGCATTTTTTCAAAACTTAATAAAAACCTAGCAGAAGTAACTTATACGCCCACCAACCAAAGGGAAAAAAAAGGAAAAAACAATTTAAAAAACAAGAGAAAAAAAAGTATAAAAAGACCCTCTAAAGTCAAAAAAAAAAATACAACATTATTTACTAAAGGGGAAAAGTATAGCAGATAATTTATAAACGTGAATAAAATAACTTAAAGTGCATTTGAAATTAAACGAAAACTTCCATTAATGAAAATTTTGTCCATCTTTTTACCATTCTTTCTATTAACCAATCGATTACAATGATACTGCAAAGCGTGGCCCTCGATTTCCTCAAAGTCTGCTAATGAAAATAGTTTTCGAACGAATTCAAGGTCGAAGAACATCTGTAGTGTGCTATCTCCCTTTCGAAACCACAAGCCGTTAAGCAAATTATTGCCTTGACGACTAAAACGAAACATATTATGATCGGCGATGCCATAGTCACGAAAAAAAAGAACACTACCTGCATCCATCACTTTTGCAATTGTCCTTAAGGCTTGTAACATAGCGCCTACGGATGGTAATGAAGAGAGTACAAATACAAGCAGCACAGCGTCAGCTGTTCCTTTAAAAGATGGCACCTTACTCATTATCTCGCTTTTTAGAAAATTGGCATTTTTTTCAGTTTTTAAGCGTACTTTTTTTGGCTCATCGTTCAAATCCTCATGAGCAATTGATATATCATACGAAAACACTGTCAACAGTCCTTTTGTGGATGCCTCTTTTGCAATGGGATGGTTCAAAAATGTGGACACGGCAGTGGGGGAAACATCAAACCCAATAAAACGAACACCCTCTTGAAATTGCTCTATCATAGGCAAGAGAGTACTTCCTGTCCCACAGCCGCATTCAAGGATATATTTGCACTGGTCTGGTTGAGATGACGAACAGATACTTCTTAACAACGGAAACGCTAAAGTGATGTAATTCTTAAAAGGAAAGTGCCGCTTGTTCACTCGGTAGTGGGAATCCCAGGAATCGCCTTCATTATTTGACTCTAACAACCCAGGATGATCTTTTTCCGTGTTATCCTGTAACAAAGTCAATCGTCCCTCCAAAGTGCGAACGTATTCCTGCACAAAATCTTTATCATCGTCAGGAAGTTCATCAAATTTTACGCTCCAAGAAAAATCATTCGCATGGAGCTGAATTTTTTCAGGATCCGTAATAACACCACCAGCCCGATTCCTTGGTGCCTTGTGATCCACATTAGTTGCCTCCATCAGGCGCCTAAACCCTGGTAAGTTTCAAGAAAAAAAAAAAGTGGAAAGCAAACCGACAATAATGGCAATAACAAAAATTAAAACAACAAAAGTGAATCGCAAAATAAAGAATAAACAAAAAAAACAACAACTAATCTAAACAAACAAATACTTCCACCACACGCAACACTGAGGCGATCCAATAGCCCCGAGGACGGAATACAATCACAAAAAAATAACAGTATTTCGACAAAATTTCGCTCAGCAACACAGGCCTCGACGCGAATTTATTCCCCCTACATCAATTGATACACAAACGGAAAACAAAACGTTTGTAGAAGCAAGAAGCTTACGAATTCCTTTAAACGCGCTTCGGTTAAGACGCAAACCCGCGCGTTGAGCTGCGCTGCGTACCATTTTTGAATCTCAATTTTTTTTAGGGTGGCAGCGATTGGGATGAAAAGCAGCTTTTTTCGTTCGAATTCCTGGTCTCGGGAAGTCCTTCCACGTCGGCCCGCATCCCCGGTTAAAGACGCTACACCTAATGAAACCAGCCAACAAAAAAAGATTCAAGGGACCAATACATCCTTATGATATGAAGTTGGAAGCTAAAAGGCGTGATTGTGGCGCAAATCAAGGTTCTTGCTGCCAGAAAGCTGCACTTCTGTGGGCCCGTGTTCGGAGAGCTCGGCAAAAAGTTTCTTCTTGATGTCGGATCCAAAAGCTGCACTTGCGGACATGCAGGGGAATCATGCGCGTTGAGAATTGGTTTTTTTTTTTTTTCTTTGGGACACTTCTCCAGTAGTACTGTGATGTAAAACTTTATTCGAGAAGTATTTTGCGAGGAAATCCTTAGAACGCGGGAGGGCTGTCGCAGAAGAAAAGGGTTCCGTTGGAAAAGCGGTTGGGGGAGGGGAGGATAAAGCGTGATGTGTCCTAGTCGAGGCGCACTTTTAGCTCTGTGGGTGCTGAAACCGTTTTGATTTTCTATTTTTTTTTTTGAAGAGAAAAAAAAAGTAATAAAAGGCTATTACACTAGGATTTTATCAAAAAGAACGAAAGAAGAAGGAGATAGATGTGGGACTTGCGCATTATTGTGAATTCCTTCGAAAGGGATGAATTAAATGAATTTTGTAAATTGATTAAACGGATTAGTCTTGCTTATTTCGAGGGCAGGTTCAATACCTTCTTTGGTCATGTAAAAATGTGTGGAGATACTCTCTTAATAGATGACTGCTAAGAAAGTATGTGAAAGAGTACTTAGACAATTTAACTTGTTTTGACAAACATGACTCCTCAGTAAAATGAAATATTATTTGCTCGTCAGAGTAGTAAGGTGTCAAGTAGGACAGATGTCTCGCATAGAATTATTAATCTTAAACGACTATTTCGTGAATGTGGATAAAAATTATTTTTTATTATTGTTGTTGTTATGCAGCCCATGTAACCCGTAGTGAAGGAAGAACTACTACCGAGCCTGGGCGACCTTTTCTCAGATTGGTGATCCGATGAATTCTTTAGTTTGCGACCTTGAAAGATGTGTCACTAAATTTTGAGTAGGAAGTTTGCTATGTGAAGAACAAAGACAACATACCAATGCAAAAAGTACAAAAATATAAATGACATGCCAGAACTCTATCCACAGAAGGAAAACCGATTTTTTAGGCAAAGGAATTTCAACGTTCTAGTTCTTTTTTTTCTCTTCAACAGTGGCCAAAATTCCACCACCAACACAGCACATTTATATTACCGAGAGCTCGTCAGTTGCGTCATTCATGTTTTGGCACGTTTATGGAGAGAATAATTTCCGAGTAATGGCAATGCAGCACGGACCTATCAAATTCGTGAACGAATTAAAACTGGAGCGCCTCGTTCGTGAATGATTCTTTCTCACTTATCACTTCATGATCCAAAGATTCCTCCAAATCAAGTGAGGGGGATAAAATTATTATGGAAGAAACAAATAAAATAGTGCATGAAATGGATCCTTAGCAATAACAAAGTCTTTTTCTATGGATTCAAGAGTTGTTGGAGAAGAGAGTTGGAGATGGGATTTTTCACACGCAAATTTCACTAACAATTTTCTGGAGAATGCATTGGGTTCTTCCAGATAGTATATTCCATGTTTGAATCACAGAACCGCGAGACTACGAAAGCGAAGCAGATGTTTTGATGGTTTCTCACATTCATGAGAAAAGACGAATGTACAACTTTTTCTGGTGGTGTATTTTCCAGAGATGGATACGAAGGGTGTTTTTCTGAGACAAATTTGGATAATCGTGGCAGGAATTGGAGCTTATTAATTAGAATTGAAATCCTGCAGCGTTTGTTATATTTTCGCATTCTATGCCCAAATTGTAAAGTGGGTAATAGCTCTGCACATGGTCGATAAATCTACTTTTGTTTGTGTACTTTTTTGTCACAATGTTAGCATGCAATTGTTTGGGGATTATCCTTTCTCATAGCTGCTTTTCGAGCATCTTCACTGTGGCTTAGAGTCACGTGCGTGAGTTGAATTTTTTTTTTTAAACTGAAGAATGGTTTCTCTTATTAAGTGCATTCCTGGGAAGTTTTGCTCAGTCGCGTTTGACAGCGTATTTGTGTCAAAAACGGTGCAATATCAATGAGCTCTTTAGCAAGATATGCATTCTTTATGCGGCAATTTAGCCACTGTATGATGTATGTCTTGCTACAAACAGGCATGCAAGGCAACGGGCATCAAGTGGTGGAGTGATTCTCACAGCTGCAGTTGTCCTTTTTTTGGAAAAAATCTTATTGTCTGATGCTTAGCAATTTAACAGATTGGAAGAGTTCATATTCTCTGTGATCCTCTTCGACAACATGACGAATGATCCACTGATCGTAGTGATGTGATCTGCAGTAAATGCAGGAGGGTCTATTTGCGACCGGATCTACGGTATTGACAGTTTTTTATTTTTAGTCAAACTTGTTTTCTCAGGTTGACGTGGTGCGTGCTTTTGTGGATAATCAGTGTTCAGGTGTTGTTGACAGCAGCGAGGAGCATGTACATCGTTGCCTCAGGGATATTGATATCTTTCTGGTTTCAAGTCCGCAAACTCTACGAAGGTAGGGCATTGTCGTCTAGTATAGGTTTCTGTGGATAATAGTTTCTTTTGAGAAGATTTAACAGACGGTATACTTTGTCGCATGTGAGTCATACGAGTTCTAAACCTCTTCTTCGCTTTGGTAACGAAACGCATATAAGTTGAACTAACAGTAAGATGCAGGAGATGTAATTGGAATAGTGAGAGTTGGTTGGACTTCATGGATCTTCGGGAGTGTGGTACACTCGTGTTTGGTGGTCATGTTTTTGATGAACTCATTCCGGTTGCTTTCGTTGAAAGGGCAATGTGGGTATAGAATAATGTGGCCCATTGGCGACGAAGCGATGGCTTCTTGTTCCGCGAAGAGTGACTATGTCTATGTGCAGTTGTGCTTACATTAAACGGGTATCCGGGTGTTGAATCGATAGAAATGCACATCTCAGTATACTTGGCACAAAGATAAATGATCGCTTTTGTGCGCTATTCGGGGAAGAAGTTGTGTCTCAGTCGAGGTGTCGATGGGGGGCTCTTGGATGGTTCTGGTGGGTAAAGTTCTTTTTGGGCAGTCAGGGCTTTTGGAAGGTTGTTATCACCAAGTTTTTGCGCCTTATACATTTAGAGGATATGTTCTTGGTAAGAACTCTTTGCACCCATAAATAGGGAATAGAAATACCAGATCAGAACTGTACCAATATACCATCTCCTTGGCGAAGTAGCATTGTTCTTTTTGGGGCGGGTTCATCGCGACCAAGGAACTGCTGACGATGGGCATTTATCGGGGCTGGATTGTCCCGGCGTGCTTTACGTTGTCGATGCCTCACTTACGTTATAATATCAGTGATCCATGTTGGAGTTGTTTGTGGGACTTTTGTTGCTTCTTTTGCTAATCTATCTGATTCTTCACTTTGCTCAATACTTGTATGTCCAAAGATAAATTGGAATTATAGTCGTACACCTTTCTGAATAAGAGTGAATATTAATGTCCATATATGCCGAAAAACACCGTCTGAGACTGTAGTGGGTCCTGTATGTAATGCAC
Source organism: Trypanosoma mega (assembly GCA_030849715.1). NCBI lineage: Eukaryota > Euglenozoa > Kinetoplastea > Trypanosomatida > Trypanosomatidae > Trypanosoma > Trypanosoma mega. The sequence goes on along the minus strand of JASANV010001507.1, from coordinate 24,684 downwards.
TTGGAAGTGAGAGAGAGTCCGTGAAGACTGTGACTTATGTGCGGCTTGTATGGAAGGAAGGCTGTTGATGAGCATTTGTAGACCGATTTTCATCACAATGTATTCGGTGCGGTAGCTGCAAGCAAGTGGGCCGGATCCTCTTTGTTTGCTTCCAACTACTGTATCGTTTTTGTAGAGGATGGCTGCACTGCCGGAAACAACGTCAGTTTATGTGGAGCCGCCTGTCCATAGCGTAAATTTACCATGGGCAAAACGTTGTACTCTTCCAAGAGATGTTTTTTGTTTTTCTTCATTTGGATAGTCTGCTTTAAGACCACCAGGAGGGGAGAGGTAGAAGGAGATCCTTGGATCATATCTGAGGGAATTGGCTGTGTGAAGGGTTGAAAAGTCATCCATGTTCTCGCATTCTGTGCTAACTAGGTTCAATGCGCCATGTACTTGGTGAATCTGCGGATGCATGGCCTGTGCTAATTTTCTAAGGCTCCCTCCTCTTGCGCATGAGTTTAAGTAATATTCTATGCTTCAAAAGAGGATGGTCTCTTGAAGTGATTTTAGTCTCGCTTCTTAGAGGGTGTCATCTCTTGATGAACTGAGAAAGAGACCAAAAATTGTGTTGGCTGCACGACAGTTTAATTTTTCCAAGGAATTCTCTGTGGAAAAGGATGCGGAAGTCCACCAGGAAGCTGCACCATAAAGCAGCTTGGACTGTATAAGGGCCAGATAGAATGGTCGGTGCAGGTCACTCTTGGGTCCACATGTCGTCGAGGTGGTATTTGGCTTCATGAGCCTTGCTTTGGTGGCTTGAAATGTGATTTCAGAATGCTTTTGTATTCCTCTTACCGGATTCAGGACTATACCAAGGATTTTTTGGGGTTTGTATTCTTCTAGTTTGGTGGATCCGATGTGTAATGATAGACGTCCATAGAAGGGAGAGCCGAACACTGTATATTTTGTTTTTGGTGCGCTGAGTTCCATAAAGTTTCGTATTGATCAGTGTCCAATTGTGTTTAGCGCCATTTACAGTGTATCCTGTATTTCTTTGATGTTAGGTGATGTCGATATGATCGTCAGGTCATCTGCAAAGAAAGGATGTTCCAGGTTAGGGATCTTTATTAATTCCTTGCTCAGCGAGTTCATTGCGATTGTAAAAAGCAGTGGGCCGAGTACTGATCCCTGAGGAACACCACAGGTAAATGCCACTGATTTGGAGAGAACGTTTTGTACTTTTACCCGCGCTCGTCTGTCGTATAAGAGGTCTCCTACCCATCTCGTGAGATATGGGTCAACTCCGTAGCTGCGCATAGCCCATATGATACAGCCGTGATCAACTGAATCAAATGCCCGGGCGTAGTCAATGAAGACCGCACCGACTTTTTCACCCTTTTTTCGATGAAGAGTGGTGGAGAGGAGGTGCATAAGGGGATCCAGGGTGGAGCGGTGAGGACGAAAACCAGCTTGCTGTGGAAGAATCTGCGACTCTACTGTGTCTCGAATACGTCGAGCAATTATGCGTTCTAGAAGTTTGCATAGGTTCGACGTGAGAGTTACGTGGCGAAAGGATGCCGGATCTTCAGCAGGTTTTCCAGCCTTGAGAAGCGGAATGATGGTTCCCATTTTCCAGCTTGTAGGAACTTTTCCTGTTGCTACACTTGTGTTGAATATATTTGTCAGTTCCACTTGGGCTTTAAGCGGGAGTTCTCTTAAAGCTTCGCAGTGAATGTAGTCAGGGCCTGGAGCGGATCCTAGGTGAAGGTCCTGAAGTGCCGTATGAAATTCACCTATTGAGATGGGCTTAAAAGACTTCTTAGGGATCGTTGGGAATTATGGGCGTGGTGCGAAGGGGTGTTTTGTGGACTTCTGAGCATACATCTTTGCCAGTAGTGTAGCATGTGCCCTTTTGCTCAGCGGCTAATCATTTACTATGACCACAGGAGAGGCTGGTGGGCGTGGGGCGTAGACTGCCCTGACGAGGTTCCAACTAGCTTTTTCAGCTGCATCTAGGGTACGATAACGTTCTTTCCATCTTTGTATCGCTATATCTTTTAGACGGTGTCGTCGATGATGAATTAAACTTTTTGTTTTATCCACATCTCCTGAGTGTTCTATTTCTTTCTCCAGCGTGGACAGTTCTGGTGTCCAGAACGGAGGTCGATGGGCCACAGCGCATGGGACATTGCGCTTGACCGCCATCCTAATAATCGAGCAAAACTTATTTGCTCGAGCATGAATGGTGATTCCCTCCTTTAGTCCTCTATTTAGTTGAGGGGGTGCTGTCGTATTCATACGGAGCTGACCATTTCTATCACGCTTGCGGCTGTTCTTTTGCTTCCTGTATGCAACCTTTTTGCACTTGAAGCTGGAGAACTGAAGGCGAGAATCAATGAGAGATTTACGAGCACTGCGTACATGAGATCTGGCGTACGCTCTATAATGTGCCCAATTCGCCTTCTTCCATGAATACAGACGTCGTGATCCCTTGAATGTGAACGGTCTGTCATGTGTGGTGCCGACTTGTGTTTCAAATGTGATCCAGGCGTGGTCACTGTCCGACACGAAGCGAGCTGCCCATTCTGCAACTTGCACTCCACACGTGAGGGTGATGTCCGGTGCGGATTGCATCAACCCTGCATGTGTTTTTCTCCAGGTCATGAGCCCAGTGTTTTGACACACTAGGTCATGACGAAGGCACCAATCTATGATGCACTCACCACTCATATCTGCGGGCCTTGATGGGTCCCACACCGGGTGATGAGAATTCACGTCCAGGCCATAGATTGTCGGTATTCCATCTCCGAGGTCCTGGCTCAGGAGTGCGAGGGCTTCCGCAGAAACCCTTTTCCCCTGTGGGAAGTACCCAGGAATAATCCTTAGCTGGGAGTTATCCGGAAGCAGCAGTGTGACTGTCGCCATCTCTATGCCGCATTCTGCCCGACGTGGGCCAGCAATAATGCCGATCCCTTCCTGAACGAGAATGGAAACCCCACCTCCTTTGGATGACCTTGCCAATCCGAAGTGCTGGAAACTGTTAATTTTAAAACAATCGCTCTCGGAAGCAGAAAAGTGCGCTTCAACGAGGACAGACCACGCTATCCGCTCTTCCTTCAACCACTTCTCCAATGGGATCATTTTCTCCTGCGAGAGCCATCCTACGTTCCACTGAGCTCCTCGCAAGAAAGGTCCCGGGTTCACCTCTACATCGCTGCACCGCTGGAGAAGCGTCCAAAAATGAACCTTCAGTGTGAGTGATTCTGCTGCATTTCGGCACGTGGATCTGTATGGTAGTTCATAGTGAAACTTTGTCCCAGGCCTCCCGAACACGGCGCTACCCAAGACCGGCTTGCCGAAATCAAAAACCCTCAGCCGTACCCTAAGTGCGACTGGTGACCCTTGGCTTCCCTCGATAAGAGGTACTGGACCCTGGCACCACGTTGAGGTGGTCGTCGTTGCAGTCATGTTAGCTCCAGCTGGTAATTATTATACTTTAAAGAAGAAATAGAAGCAACTGTATCTCTTTTTTTTTTGCCAAAAATGCAACAAGACTCTACTGGACTTACTCACCTCAAGTTGTTGGCTCTTATCGGAAGTTTTTAGTGGAAATAATCACCGAGAAGAGTATCAAGATGCAGATATATCACACACGCACACACAAGTGGCTTGGCCATACAGCTATAGGTCTGAGTGTGTCGCCGAAAATGAAAGAATAATATTTACTAATAAACTTTCCTTTTTTCTAGGAGCTTGTGAAGAGAATATCTACTGAGGAAAGGCTACTTACCCCTGTCCTGGTCCTCGTCCTTTTATCCCAGATCTTCTTTTCCCTTACCTTTTTTCGACATTCTGTAACAAAAGGAGCGCGAAATCTACCTAAGGGGTCTTCTAAATAGAATTTTTATTTTTTCCATCCCACCCACCCCCAAAGTACCCTCCTCGCGGGGGTATCTTCAGGGTAGGAAGACCCCTTAAAGTTGCCACTTCGTAAGTTTGCAAATATATATTCCTTTTTCCACTGATCGTTTGAGAGACCTTTCCCTATTTTTTGTATTAAGCATTAACCTGGGGTTTTGATGCGGAAATCTTTCAAGATGTTAAGACATTTTTGGTTCTCTCCTTTTGCCTCTTTCTATCTACAAAGATTAAGGTAAGGGTGAGACCGGCCGATTCGAGATGGAGGCATTCTTCCCTATTTTTTTAATTATTTTTCTATGGAAGCTGTCAAGTGAGATGTACCACTTTCAAAATTTTGTATCATGAAAGAAGCTAAAGAAGGCCGGCCGGCCGAATATGTGTCTCATTTTTGGTGGCGGCAACGTTAAATTCCGTTCGAGGTGGGGTTAAAAAGGAATCAAACGTTGAGATCCTTAGAAACCGCCGCCTCCGCCTTCATCTAGGGTCAGAACAACACGACGCTGCAGAGGCATTCACCATGTTCGGACAAGCCAGTGGTGGGTCTTGGCTGATTACAGCTGGAGACGCTCCACTATATTCGCCATTCTTTACAGGCAGAGTAAACGAAGCGACGCCATTATTCATTTCAACGGATACCTACCAGAGTCCTCTTCCCGCACCGTCTATTGAGGTTCTTTTTCCAGGTAAACGCACAAGTTCTTGAAAGTCGTTGAAGGGAGCGGCCCATGCAGCGGTTACTACACCATTACTTTTGAGAGAAGAAGAAAAGGCGTTGATTCTTGATTATATTGCCACTTCAAAGACAGCGCTGCTAAGTCTCCATTTGGTGAACGACAGTGTTTAACATGATGTCCATGACGTTTGCAACCAATGTTTCCACCACTTCCAGGCGACGTGGAGGAGCCCCAGGCGGAGGTACAGTGAGCACTAACGACATTTATGGGTCACTCCTTTAACGTACCTTGGATCATATGACTTGCTTAAAAGCAATTCTTCCATGATGCACAGCGATGACACAATATTTTGATTTCAATGGCCGCGTTACCCAAATAGAAATCGTCATCATAGGCAGGACTATACCACACATCAGAGTTACCCCCAAGGTTCACCCACTTTAAACAAACCAATTTAAGCCCATAGATTAGCAAGAGGCATTAATTATCTGAGAAATGGATGTGTTAAATGGACATGTATGTCCTTTATGTTTCCTAACCGACTCAACGGAGAGAAAGGCATCCGATCCAGAGGACCATGCCCAGTCTATCCCCCATCCTGCCACAGGATGCCTCTCCGCTTCGCCAATCGAATTCCTGAGCTCACAATGAAAGAAATCTTTTAGACAGCACAATGGCCCTAAATACAGGGCACTATCCGTCCACCAACAAGAGAGAACACAGTAATTGCCCTTCCGTCAATCAGAAAGGCATCAGCGTGACACACAACACTGATTTGGGGTTTCTGGAATCACAAACCATGTTGATGACCGGACTCACTCGCCCCCTATACCTTGCACAGACTATATCGTACGTTGGAATGAATTATATTCCTGGTTATTTGCACGCAAGGACTCCCAGCGAAGAAGCGGAGGCATGCAAATTTATGACCCCTGCATCTATACAAACATCCCTTGTAAACACCGATGCAGTGAAAACTTACCTGCAAGCTATCCTTCAACAAAACAATTCCTCATGGAAGTATTGCTACATTAATGTTATGGTATAATGCAGCTTTTACATATCACGTATGATCACTTATGTATGATTATCGTCTACCAATCTAAAGCAATGACCAGAAAATCGGGAAATTCGAGCATTGAAAATGTCAGTAAACTACACCCTTTGGGTATGGGAATCCATCGCGCTGATGTATCCACAGTCGTCAAGATGGAAGGACAGCGCTGCCTTTTCACTGAGCCTCACTTAGAAAGTGTGTTTTGTAGTGCTAAACTTTGTCGTGTGAGCCATTCAATACGTCTGGCTGCCACTAAGAGCTGACTTCAGCACGGTACACGCTTCAAGTGGGTTTTTACAGTCTTTGTTTACAACTCCATTCTCCTAACAGAGAGCTTACACAATAATTTCATTTTCCACGGCTGCGGTAGCATGTGCCAACTCTAAACGCTGCCTATATGAGAACATTGGAGTGTGGCAATGGGTCAGGGAATTTCGTGGATGAGAGTCAACATGGACACACCCATAATAATAAACACCATGAGCGACGATAAGTGAATTGGTCGAAAAAAAAAAACACAGAAATCTATTTCTGCGTGACAGTTTTTTGTCAAATGCTAAAAAGGGAGTTTTAGAGTTAAAAGTATCACTGGGATGACACCCATCGAGTGCTTAGGAGCTGCATCGAAAGGATTGCAGAACTAAAGTTTGACCTTACGTGCCGAACGCTTCATTTGCCGCATTTCTGCAGATTTATGCTCCTCGTTTCGCTGATACACAAGCACGTGCTAATGCTTGAAGAGAATATCAGAGATATATTGTGTATCGTGATGGGAAAGGAGAGATTATTTCTGCTGACTCAGCGTCGCGCAGCTATAGAGAAAATTAGAGCAATCAATTCTCAAATTACGATACCAACGATGTGCATTTACAAAGACCAAGGACTCCTAACTCACCAATCTGAAGGACTAAAGAGCAGTGGCTTGAACTATGGTATCCAAGATCATGGTCACAAACTACGTCGAATAATGAGAAATAAAAAGTGCCAAACTGAGATACAAGCTGCATAGTGCTGCTCTCATCACAGAACTTAGATGTACCTTTTTCCTTCTATTTCTATATAGTTTAGTGACAACTAGAGATAAAGCCTTGTGCGCTACATACCAAACATTACGTTTATGATACAAGATGTTTTTTAAAATAAACACCATAAATATTGGTTAATATTCCAGCTCGTATTCTTCAACAATTAAGCGAAAAGGCATAGATGAAGCGAAAATGAAAGCAAAGACGCTGCAAATGTATCACGACAAGAGGAACAGCGAGTCTCAGATGTAGTAGAACACACTAAATCTCTTCTATGGAAGGAAAAATGTCTCAGAATAAATTCACAGATGACACATAACGGGAATGGCGAAGCCTACACACAAAAAACCTCCATTCTAATGCAAGCGGAAGAAAAAGCACCGATTAGCTTTATCGCCGGTACCCCTAACGAAAAAAGATGACCCCTTTGAAGATACACCAAATCATTTCTCTGACTTGCAATAATGCAACGTACAAACAGTAGACCAAGACACCATTTAAAGAAATAAGCAGCAAATACATCTAAACAATGACGTGACATAGCAGCTACTTCAACCTCCGTGTTCGTGCACCGAAAATACAAATATAGAATCAACATAGATCTAGCACGACCTAAAGGTCGAAAAAAACAAAGCTTATCTGGGAAGAATGACGCCTCAAATAAAACAACAAATTTGGCTAAATATCCATGAAACATGGAGGCCATCAGCGATATCCAAAGCAGAAGCAGTTGAAAAAAGCGAAAGGATGAAGAAGACCCAAAGAAAACTGAATACAACGCAACTATAACAACAATAAGAGAAGTATCCTTTAATCGCAAAGTATTGCAATTTATTGTCAAGTTAGATGCAATTCCCACTCCTCACATTAGGTAGAAATACCACATAACACACAGCACCGTGATTTAAGAATAAAAATGATCATATCAAGTTTGTCACTTTGGAACTATATTTATTTAATGCATCCTTACAAACTTTATCGCTATTTGTAAGACACAAACGATTGAAACATCCAAACAAAGTTCTGATAGTTACCTTATGCAACTTCCTTCAACAAGTAGGAAGGGAAAAAATTGAACCATAAAGCTATACCGATAACAGAATCGAGACATAACGTATGTATTCATTGCATCTATTTAGAAAGAGTTCTCAAAGAATCCACATTTAATGCTAGGCGTTCCACTTTAAATCTCAAATGATCTCTTTAGCGACGCAGGCGTCAAAAATAAAAATGAAAATATGAAAAGTGACACACCTAAACCACCAACAAGTCGTACCTGTGCATTAAATAGCAACGAAGTCTTAAATCAAAATCTGCTACTATCACAGCAATGCCGTTGGTCTTCTTTAGAGAGAGAAAGGCAGATATTATTCCTCTATAAATAGAGCACTCACATATTTGAAAAATATCTTAGGATCACAGCATCTCAGTAAAGGAGTCCGAATCGCTTTCAAAAAAGTATAATGTTCTGCATGTGACAGTTTGTTTACAGATGGTTAAAAAAAAAAAGTTTTATTTTTTTTATGCGTGGAAATTACCGAAAGATTGGACGTCAAAACGCAGAATCAATAAATTCTTTTCAATTTATAAATGAAGCGATTTCCTTCAACAGATTTTCTGCCAACGTCTTCAAAACAGTTGCAAGGAAGAAGGTGTTTTGGGTAGAATTAAAAACGAGCTTTGTGAAATTTTATTTCACATGTAGCTCTTTTCGAGAACTGAAGTTATGAAAGGGTATGAGAAAGAATATTTTTTTTTTTCATTCTCGAGGACTTGGTATGGATTTTATATATGTATGTGTGAACTATTTTTTCATCGTTTTCAGACAAAAAGTCTACCATTATTCTACCAACGATTTTTTGCCGTTTTTCTTTAAATATTTGTAGCTGTTTACCTTTTTTGTACGTGTAGCGTCTAAAGTGTCTAATCTGATATGGAGAAGTTTTGTAGAGTGACATCTAACAAATTTGCTTAAACCGTGTGAAAATTGCACTTATCTTTTTCTCTGTGGACCGAAACACTCATTTAAAGGGAATGCTTTTATAATACTGTTTTCTTTTCTTAGTCAGCTGTAGTTATATAGAGCTTCTCGAAAAAATTGGTAAAGATGGGAGTTATTCTTTTACCCTTAAAAAAACAATTTTTTAAATTTACTTGATTACAGGATAATTTACATCTTCCCTTGACTATCCGATAATGTAAAGAAGAAGACACATGTTCAGTGGTTGACAAAACATAGCCAGTAGTGCATCTTAAACTAAACATCCAAGCGTAAATCACATACAGGTAAGACTACACGACACAATAAAAGAAGCAGCAAACATTGTCTTTACACCTAGAGCAAATACAAATGAAACTCATCTGCTGACACTAAACAAACATAGTACATATCCACGTATCAATCATTCGGAACATTTCCTTTTTTACTTTTTGCACAACGAGATTTCCGACACCCAACCATGTGCTTCGTTCGGCAGACTTCTAGAGGGTATTTGGCGTTTCTATGTTTCGATGTTGTTGCCTTTTGGCGCGCAGTTTGTACGCAGCACGTCGAATTATGAAGGACTGCCCTTTCATTCCCAAATAAGGTGTCCGTTTTGAAGCGAACTGTCCCTATCTGCTCTACAGACACGTTTAAAAGGACGTTTGCCGTTGATATATTCAGCGACGGTTTCGTATAAACATCTGCCGACCGGTTTTCCATTGTTTCACTTCTATTTTGTGCTGCAGATAGCACGCCATTTGACAGAACAACATTGTGTGATTTCCAAGTCCACGAAACTAACACCAGATTTTTTTTACTCGCGCCAAGGTCCTCCACAACAGCACAAAGCGTCCCATTTCCTTTTCTCAGTGCAACAAATGTCTTCTTGCAGATAGCATAAAACCTCCCTACATGCTTTTTCAACTACTAAACGACAATGTCACTCGCGCAAACGTCTACCACAACGCACGGCTCAGAGTTATTTTTCCCATAAGTCAACGCAAAAAATGAGTAAGAAGAAGGAACAAAGAAAAATTCTGTGGTAAAAAAACAAAACAAGAACCATGAAAAAATAACAAAAAGACGAAAAATAAAGCACTATAAGAAAATAATAAAAGACACGGAAAAAAATAAAATAATGAAAGACACTAAAAACTAATAAAAGACACGGAAAATAAAGAAAGAATAATAATAAAAGACACGAACAATGCTCGTCCATAATCACCATTTCGCCGCCTACTCCTTTCCATTTCAAATTACGCACAAAAAAATAAAAACTATGAAAAGAGTAAAGATATACGTTGCTACAGCACCCTTTCATGTTCATAATCACCTAAACAGAGAAACATGCAGATCGTACAACAGGAAAAAAACAGCAAGGGTGACGATAATAGTTTACTTGCAAACGGGAATGTCAGAAGGGTCCTCACTCGCCTTTCGCGCTTCCCCATCACAAGTAAGTTTCTGTTTCGTGGGTAGTCTCCACGAGATATCCTCTCTGCTGAATTGTCTTACGAAGTGATGTATTGGTACGTTGCTATGAGCCTAAATCCATGAGAAGGGTTATCGATGGCTTCTCATTCTCTCACTAAAGCTCTGAATTGGACAGCCCCATTTTCACTCGTGGTACCACCATGGTGCTGTCTATGTTTTTATTTTCTTGTTTTTGCATCTTCGCATCAAAGGCTCGTATGTTCAATTGTACTGTTCTAGCCTCTGCTGCTGCAGGTATACCGGGGTTTTCTTCCAATAAATCACCTAAAATTAGGATTTCTCCTGAGTTCTCAATAGAATAACACCTCATACTATTAGTGAAGTGTCTGTAACGAACGTAGACGATGAAGTAACATTTCTTTGCGACCTGCACGGTATATATTTCGTGGATCTTTCTAAGAAAGCATTACCCACGTCCAATGGTGCCGGAGGCATATTTTGGTGATCTTCAAGTATAAAAAATCCTTAATTATAAGGGGATAAACTACACATGACAATAATCAAGAGAGATAATACTAGGATAGAGACTCACCTAAAATCAAAGATGTGTAAAATTCTCTTGCGGTCAAACATCTCAAAGGGTGCACCCTTAAGTGAGTTTTAATTCGGAGTGAACATTAATTTACGTTGGGTTTTTGGATTTAGTAAAAGCTTCTTTGTGTGGTAATTAAGGTGGAACCCAAAATTTCATAATCTTCTGTCTCACTCCTACATTCCCTTATGGTAGCTCAACACTCTTTCAAACTGTTCCAAATGGTTGCGCTCCAAGTACTTCTCTCCTTTTTTTTTCTAGCAATACGTTTACTATCGATCCAGATATCAAGACGTATCGACTTTGGAGCTGCATACTGCATCCGTACAGCCCATGAATCTCCAGCCAAAATTCTTTTAATGGTATGTAGAATATTTGGACCACATTTGCAACCTATTGGTATGCGCTTAAGTCTCACTAAAGTTTCTTTTTTTTTGCACTGATTCAAAATTGATGTCGTATTGTCGACGGAAGCTCTACCAGGAAAAAGAATACTTTCAAATTAAAAGCACAGCATAATCTGAGTATACTGTATCCAGGTATGCAGATATATTTTGTGACGGCATCTGTACTACAAAGCTCTTTTTCCTCCCTTTTCCTTTGCTAATCAATAAAAAGCCGCCACCACTCAGTGGGTTTTTCTTCTTCCACTAAAAATGTGGTAATCCAACTGTTTATAACCGTTCGCTGGTATTTATTTCAAAATTCCGACTTCTATTTTGAAGGTGCATATCTTCCTCTCGGAGGTTCCATTGCAGTTATTGTGTCTTGAGCTTTCTCTCTTCTTCTATCGGGGTAAATAATTTCTCTCAGACATACTTGAAACGTTTGTGTATTACCTCATTTTTTCTGACTAAGGTGCTTTGCACACATAAAGTAGGCACTACCAATTTTTTGCAAAGGCAACTTCGATTCCTCATAATCTACAGCAACTCTCATCCCTTGATGTCATTGTAGAAAGCTGTATCCCATAAAACTGTGCTTCTCTCTTTTTACACATATTTTTTGATAACGACCATTGCTCGTGGGTAAAAGGCTGTAAAGCTGTCAGAACAATGATGTGAGTACCGCAGATTGATTTGCTACCGCCGTTGTTGTTCCGAGGTACCTCACTGTGCTTTATGGAGACATGTGTGGGTTCGCGTATTTCCAAAAAGCGTTAGGAGGCATCGATCTAAATAGTGATCATTTATTTTCTTCACTGCATGCTGTAATACTCCTCGCGTTGTGTAACGCTCCGTCATTATCCATTATTTTATTTTATTGTTTGTCTTCAATGTTCAAAGTTGTTAACGTTTCTTTAGGGGTCAATGCTTTTCGGATCTTCAAAATCTACTGAGAATCTTGCCCAACGATAAACAGGTATCTGGATCAACGAAACGAATCCATCTTGAACGCCTTTGAAATTGAACTCCAATCGAGGATCATCGCGTTTTTCTCCTTTGGATGACGAACACAGTTTTCTTTCATGGTGGAGAAATGTTTCTTCCACCCACTAACTGGCTGTAGCCCAAGCCAGCAGAAGTGGCAGCCTTTCTTTCCCAATGACATTTGAGACATCATAGTATCTAATTAGTGATGTTTTATTAGCCAAAACTGTGACACCGGCGAAACTGTACACACTTTTGATAAAACCATTATGTAAATGTCCAGTGACTTTTTGGCAAAGTAAAGGAGAGAGTGCAGAGTTTGAGCGTACTTTAATGTGCTGCTTTCTTTCACTCGAAGGCTCTCCACGAAAAAAATAGCTGTCATCAGTTCTGGATATGTAAAATTTCTTTTCGTAAATAGGAGGAATCTTCTCAGTATTGGCGCCCGCTGCTTCGAAGTAGCTTTTCTCCACGTTTGAAGAGCCTTTTTTGTTGACTTAGGACGTGGTGACTACAATATTTAGGTTGGAATTTGTAGCGCAAACGATATTGATAAAGTTCGCTGACCAAGCGATCTTGCGGGCGTCTTTGCTCTGGACGAAGAAACCCATCGGAAAGATCTCCTCTAATCAGGTTTTGAAACGCTTTAAAACGCCACTTCTCCGCATACTCCCTTCATAGTTAAAAAATATTTTGCTTGAAATACCCCTCAACTTCATTGTTTCTTGAATGGGTGGTTTAGGCAGTTTTTCGTCTTCTTTTCAGGCGATGTTTTCACTCGACAACTCGTTTCGTAGTGACCACGTTTTCCACAACGATAACATGTGCCTTTTTTGATTTTATAAGACTTTTTATGTTTTTTCTTTGACATTGCGCGGTGAAGGGCACCTTTCACCAGACGCTCGTCTTGTTCATTCTTGTATAATGTTTCTCGAAAGTTTGAATGTCAAATGTCACATCAGATAGAAACAGAATTGTTTTCTAAATGCGTTCTGCATCCCATATCCCATTTTTAGACTCCTTTCTTTACTTTTCGGTAATGCATCTGTACTTTCGGCTCAATTACTGAATAGAGCCCATGATTACTTAAACACAAAATTGGATACAAGAGAAAAATTACAGTACGCATGACAAGTTACCAGCATCGCAAACGCTCAAGTTGCATATATATGTCACAATTCATTTAGCGGTTTTAACAATTTTTCCTGGAAATCGAATCCCTTTTGTCAGATATGTAGATAGAGTTTACATAGTGCTCTCTGAGACCGGCTGTGGTGCTGATGATGGTATCATTCTTCTGTCCTAACTGTTCTTGCCTTTTCAGAGTCATCTCTGTATTGGTATACATAGTATCTTGTCCGAAATCTATACAGCACATTTTAAATTCCTTTGGTTATTATGATGACTGAATGGGGGCCTGTTCATTTTCCACAACCCTTCCGCCCCGTAGTGACGGACTTTTTCTTTGTTGTCATCATTTACCGTCGCCCTTTACCATTCATTCCTTGATTGTGAGCTGATGAAAACTTCTTGGATCTGTCGCCGTACGAGCGGTGTGGCACTATGGACCCCACAGATGGCGGCCATAGAAACGGAAATGCATGCCACCAGAGCTGCGTATGAGGCGTCCCCGGACCGGGATAACCACGATATCCTTGATCAGTTGAAGAGCGCTCGATACCGAATCTTCTCATCAGCGCTCGATGAAGTATGGAAAAAACGTCTCCAACAGGCCTCCCTTGGATACCATCTGCCATGGAAGATGCTACGGCGGACGTGTAAGCATCGACTGCCCCCCTTGAAGCCGTGGCCATGTCCAGCCCCAGTGGCGTACACAAAACGTCAACTCGCCAGAAAAGCAGAATGCTTGCGAGGACATTCTTAGCCACACCACCCCGTCTTCGGAAGGTTTCCAACCGGAGAAGACCCCTCTTTTTGTTGCGATGGTCCAGGGTCTGCGCCACAGGCAACGCGCCACCCGTCTACACGGCCCGCAAGTCTATGTTTCTTCAGACACGGCTGTGGATGTCGACTGCTAGTGAAATGTACGTGGGGATAGATGGCCCTTTCAACTTGGAGGAGTACAGGGCAGCGCTTCGACATCTTCCAGGCGGAAAGGCCTGTGGAGGAGACGGCATCTACAACGAAATGCTACATCACTTACCTGCCAGAGCAGAGGAATTCCTATTGACTCTCATCAACTGGTCCTGGGTGTCACACCGACTTCCTCAGGAGTGGAAGTCAGCGCGCATCGTGCCGCTGCTAAAGGGTGGCCGACCCCCAGAGCAGGCTAGCTCATACAGACCAGTTAGCCTGACCTCTTGCGTCTCCAAGCTCATGGAATGCATGGTCCTTGCTCGGTTTTTGCATGTTTGGCAGCCATCGTCGATGCAACATGCATACCGTCGCGGTATCACCACCGAGTTTGAGTTGGCGCACATCACGAACACCGTTGAGATCTCTCGCAACAAGTACGTGCCTGTGTACCTTCCAAAGAGAAATATGCCGGGGTCTACCCAGCTCCATCATCGCCCCCGCAGAGTCTTAACGATTCTTGTGGATTTTAGCAAAGCATTTGACACAGTACAACACGATGTACTGGTCAAACACTTTGCGGAATTGCCCGGCGGGTTTCTTCGGCGCTGGCTTCGTAGTTTCTTACGCCACAGATTGGCAAGAGTCACTATCGGAAAGCACTCTAGCGAACTACAGAAGGTTCGCCAAGGCGTCCCGCAGGGAAAAGTCCTGGGTCCCCAACTGTTCTCCATGTACACTCATCCTCTGCTGGAGAGGCTGTCATCTCTGTAAACGGATGTACAGTTTGACATGTACGCGGACGATCTGACGATTACAATCCCTACCTCCCATCGAGCGGAGGGGGCTGCTATCGGGAGAAGTGTCCTCCGAACAGTTCAGCAGTGGTCTGAGGACCACGGTATGGCATTGAACCCACGGAAGTGTGAGGCCTTGCTATACACTCTCTCGTCGCATACGGACGACGATCGAGATGCTACTGCCCGGTTAGAATTGGACGGATTTGAGATCCCCATTCACACTGTTGGTGGATCGGGAGCTCCGAAGCTCCTTGGTATGCAACTTGACCCGCGGGCGACATACAACGAGTTCAGCACGGACATCTATCGTCAGTGCCACACTCGGGTCGCTCAGCTATCCTGCATGGCACACCATGCGTTCGGTCCTAAACCGCACGAGATGCGACAGTTTGTCTGTGGCTATGGTGTTTCCAAGCTCATGTATGGAACGTCGGTTGCATGGGGGTGTATGAACGACATTGGTAAGGATCGCCTGATATCCCAGTATGCGCGGATGACCCGCGTCATCTCTGGTCTTCCTCCAACGGTGGATGAAGAGTCAGCCCTCCTTGAGACCAACTGTCGACCCTTGCGCATACTGGTATTGCGGCGGAGGCTCCTAATCTACGAGTCTTTCTCGGCTCTGGGATTGGGCTGGGCCTGCCGCCCACCCCCCGAACCCCCACCACGAAGTGTGTACAGGGTCTCCCCGATAACACGGATAGACACTCTCGCCTTTGTGGACAACCTCCTGAATAAAGGTGGTATTGACCCGGGTTGGAAAAGGGAGGCCCCATTGGCGGTCCCCCCTTACCCGCCATGGGTTGCGGGTTATGCGGAATCCGTGCGGGTTGCACCCTACCTGGATGTGCCCCCGCCGGACTTGGACGAATGGCAGGAAGAGGAATTCAAACGGCACGTCTCCTACGTTGCTTTGGAGGCGCTTCCGCCGTTTTCCTGGGTCCTGGCCAAAGATGGCAGTGCGGATCTTCAACGTCAGTCCTCGGCAGCTGCGGCGGTCCTCCTTCAGGACTACCGTAGTACCTCCCCTGTGCAGTCATTAACGTATGACTGTGGCCCTCTAGCTTGCAGCTATCGGACGGAGAGCATCGCTCTACTAAAAGGTCTGGAGGAATTCCTATCTCGTATGATCAGTTCTGTGCCTCGGAGGGAACGGTCCCTACTCGTGGTGACCGACAGCCAATCTCTCTTGGCTGCCCTCCAAACCGGTCCTCTGAGACAGCGATCGCACAGAAGCAACAATCTGGGATCGGCTCATTCGGTTGGCTAGCGAACGGTGGTCTATCCACCTGCAGTTCGTTTGTGCTCATGTGGGCGTCCCTTGCAATGAGGTGGCGAACGCGTTTGTGTATGAGGCCGCTCGTAAGTGGTCTTACAGCTTAAGAGGGGTTGCGCCATTATGGCTTCCAGATTTACGCTCTTATGTCACTCGCCCTCTTATGAGTGATTGGGGGGCCAACCTTCGTACGGACACACATCGCTTCGCCTTGTGTGGAAGGAGACCTTCAGACCTCAGTGGTCTCGATCTCGAAACCGACGAGCCGTTATCTAGACAGGAGCTGGTCGAGCTGTCTAGGATTCGATGTGGAGAACACACGCACTTTGGGCGACTGTACTGGGCGGTTCGCGGCTGTGCCAACCATTGTCGTTGGTGCAACGTGAGTTCGGCACAGCTCGCCACACTGCTGCCTGGACGCAGTGCGCACTGTCAGTGCCGGGATAGCGCATCTGACGCCCGTGCGCCTTTCACCACGAGGGCTTCTCGCGTCCCTAAGAAGTGTCCTCATTGTCATCGGGTTCTCAGTACGTTCACGACTCTCGTAAACCACTGCAAATCCTTTGATCCAACCATGCCTCCACCAAAAACGGATGCAGCACTTTATCCCTACTGTGGCTTAACATGGCCCAGCAGGAAAAGCAGAGGCCACCATCTCACATGGTGCACATTGAAGCCTGACCGCCACGTTGGCGGGAATGTGTCCCACCCAATCAGGAGGTCGTTGCTTCTCAAGCGACAACCCTCTTCCATCACCCCAGAGGTGTTAGGACCAGAGGAATCGCTTCGGCATTTGCTCGCATGCTCTGCACTGTCTGGTTGTCGCGATCGGCTGCACATACCTCGAGTGTCGTCTCACGATAGTGTGTCTTAATCGTTTCTAAACAGTCGGTGATTGCTTGCATCTATGGAGTCTCTCCTTGCGTGCCCAGTATCTGGCGCCTAAACGCAGGAGAAGAATAGAAAAAAGAAAAAACTTTGTTTCAGGCAGTTACCATTCTCCAAGAAAAAAAAAATCCCCCCATGGACAATAAAAGAAGGAGAAAATGTATTTACGCCTTATATTGCACTTGAGTCGCAGAAAGACAACGCGTACCTATCAAATCCTCCTTTGATGAGAGAAATGTTTTCTCACGCTTTCATTCTCTATGAGTGGGAAAAAAAGGTGACACGGTGTGCATGAGAAAACTTTCTCTATGCATTCAGTGCGATTACCCCTTGCATTGAGCACCACCATCGTGGAATAGAAAACACAATTGTAGCTTTAAATCGCGTAACAGAATGGTGTGGTAAAAAAATGTAACGTAGGCAGCAATT
This sequence comes from Trypanosoma mega, assembly GCA_030849715.1. Classification (NCBI taxonomy): domain Eukaryota; phylum Euglenozoa; class Kinetoplastea; order Trypanosomatida; family Trypanosomatidae; genus Trypanosoma; species Trypanosoma mega. The sequence continues at coordinate 7,215 of JASANV010001507.1, read as the reverse complement.
AAGAGTATTATGTGCAATTATTTCTCAAAAAATGGCTTTTTCTGATTAGTAGCCGTGGTGGATGCTAACCTTTACATGCGATAATCAAGGTTTAGGCCTTTGTTTCAATAAAGGAAAGTAAGAGTAAGTAAAAACCTATGTGATTCTTTACTACAATCAAGGATCCTATGTATAAAGAATATCTGAGTTACAAGCACCACCCCAGTCAAGTACGTTAAGTCGCGGCATTCCAAAGAGAATTCTGGAGTTTAAAGATGAACGTATAAATGCTTAAGGTATCTGAGTTCATTCTTCTGCAAACGCGTGGCATGCTGCGCTTGTAATTTTACATTACACAAAGGATGGAGCCATTTTCGCGCTTTCTGAAGGATTCTCTGCATAATGTTAAACATGGGAAATTTTTTTGGCAAAGCAAATAATTTTTTTTATAGAAGCAAGTATTTTAGTAGTAATTCATTCCACGTGCCCCATTTGAACCTGCATGAATGGATTTTCCTCACCTTCCGTTTTTTTGTGAACAACGCTAGTTCCTTACATACCTCCCATTTTTGTGAAGGAGTTTGCTAGGAGTGAAGCCCAGGAAAACAAAAATTCTTTTCTACATTATTGATCGTCCAAAGCAACACCTCAGTCGATTATCGCTATCTTTTTCCATATTGTGTAAGAGAAGGAAAAGAGTAGGAAAATCATTTGTTAATGCAACTTCAGTCAGAGAGTATCAGGTTATGGTAGCAAAAAAAAGAACGTAAATCAGAGAAGAGGAAAATCAGCTAGGGTAATAATAGCAATTTGCTTACGAACTAGAATGTAAGGAGGACCCTCTTTCACCAATCGTGCTTCCCTATCGCAAGTCAATTCTCTTTCACTTTCAAATTCTCGTTTGGTGGGTAATCTTTCCCGAGATATGACGTCTGCCAAATTTCATCGAATCTAATATACTGATGCGCTGCTGTTATCCCATAATCACGAAGAATTTTATCACACATTTCACATTCTCTTACCAAATCTCTTGACTTTGATAACACTGTTCTAGCTATTGACACCACTGAGGTGTTTTTTTTATCCAAGCGTAACCATGCTTCCACTACACGTGTAGCGCCAACATACAATGAAGATCCCTATCTATGCCACCTCACCCTCCGTGTGGTGTTGTAGATCCAATCTCCAAGAAGCGGTAATGCGACTCAGACCCGTTGGGTCCATGACTAAAGGAGATTCATTGCGCTTCCTTAGTAGACAGCACTTCCCCTTTTCCAATACCCTAGCCCAAGATCAAGCCAAAGCAGGGAGAGGGAATTTGAAACCATAAAGTAAGAAGGAAGGGGGAAATGTTTTTATCTTCCTCCGGTGGTATGGTTTTCCCTTTCTCTTGTTCAAGGGGTGTCGGGCAGGGGTTGTCTAGATGGAACAGCCCACACAACATCCTAGCAAACTCTTTGCTGTAGAATACATCAGGAATTTCTAGGGAAATGACTCCATGCTTGGTTCGAAGTTCTTTCAGGCCAAAGGATTGAAGTATGTGCTGCGGAGTCGCTTCACATATATGAGCTCTGAACCACGGTTGACGTTTTTCCGGGGCATCGCCTTGGTTGTGAATCTTGCACAGATGTATGCGAAGCGTAGATTCAGAAATGAAGGCTGACGGGCAGATGAGGCACTTCAGTTTATTTGTTTGTATCTCTACCCGACATTTTTTGCTGTCTGGGACGAACTCAATGCCTGTATTGTGTAGTGGATGTTTTCGTTGTGCATGATATAGGAGCCATGGAAGACTGGTGTACGAACACTTACACTGTTCGCATTTAAATCTGTGTGTATCATCATTCGTTACAGTGTTGGGGAGATATTGTAGGGGTCCGGTGTTTCGTTTTGTATGTTTCTGCAGTGCCTCCTTACTGTAATAGCTTAATGTGCAGTGAAGGCAATCCCACTTGATTTGTTCTTTTTCTATTCGACGTCACTTTGGTGGGATTATCACTTCTTTCTCGATTGCAGACATACCCTGATGGATGCTGGAGATGTGTCTGTTAATCCATGAGAGGCATAGGACTTGTGACAGTATGGGCATTCTGTGATGCCGGCGTCTAGGGTTTTCGGGACTTCTAAGTTTGCATCCGCCTGGCGAGGTGGGGAACGGTAACATTTACTGCTGACGAATTCGAGGGGAAGGAAGGGTACTATTTCTGTTGGGTGCACCGTGTGAACGTGTATAATAGCCCATTGTGCGTGGTAGTCTTTGCTGGAATATGGGCATATCAGCCTTTTTGTTTCCTGATTTATCTGAAAAATGAGTTCGTTCACTCTGCTCGGTTTTGCTTGTAAGCGATAAAAAGGCTTACAGGGTGGGCAGTATCCATATGCCTCTTGAAGCAATGAGGGACATATGTGTTAACGCAATAAGGGCATTTGTACCTGTAGCGCTTTTCATCTACAAACTTCTATCAGTGATGGGGTGAGCTCCGTGTTTGTCTGGATGAATGTGCACTTGTGATTCTTAAAATGATTTTTTCGGTGATATACTTTATCACAAGATGGGCAAATAAATTCGAGAGCTCTTTTTTGGATGGGTATTGGGGCAGATATGTTTGGTATAGGTGCCGGTGTTGTAGGGAGAGGTGGGGCTGCTAAATTAACTGTCACTTCTTCTACTATGAGAAAGGGGGACTGCTTTTTGCCTTGTGACTATATGGTTTTTGTAGATTTCACGGTTGTCGTTGCTATAAGAGCAGAGAGGGCGGAGGATAATATGTCCAAATGGAGAAGCTGCAATGGCTTCCTTTGCTACTTTTAATGATTCTAATGCAGAGAGTCCGTGTAACCGTTGCATGCGGACTCTTCTATTTGATTTGTTTGAGTAGACATTGTAGCAAATCGGGCAGAATAGGGGTTGCATATTCCCAGTTGCTCATGGGGGTATCGGCCTCGGTATAGCAGGGATTTGTGTATCTACAAGAGAGGGTTCAGGAGGGTCCTCCGTGGAAGAGGGATCTGCAGAAGGAGTTTTGGCGTGATTGAGGTCTCCTTTTGATTTACACCACCTGCATGAGGGTCGGTGTTACCTGTGAGAATTCTATGAATCCATCAAAATTGTCTTGAGACGCCTGTTCTGAATTGTGCCAGGATGCTGTCTTCTTTTCTGAGAAATGGCGTCCCTTTAGGTGCAGAGTCATCATTTCCAGGGAGAATATGGCGAGCTGTTACAGGCAAAACGGTTTTTCTTTATTGTTATTGCTTCTGTGTCTTCGGACGGAGGTGAAGATATCCGTAATTCATGCGGGAGCCGTTTGGGGAAGCTTTGCAGCTTTGTTAGCGAGTTTATCGGCTTCCTCATTTTGCGCTATTCCTGTATGACCAAACACGAAGTGGAAAGACAAGCAAATCCCTTGACTTGATAATAGCAGTATTTCGATGCCAGATTCTATGAAGATTACCGTCTGTGACAGTAATGGGCCCTGTATTGAGGGCAATCAATGGGGAGAGGGAATCTGTGAATATAGCTACTATCGTGCACTTCTTTCTAGTAGGGATTCAATCTATAAGCATTTGAAGCCCTAGTTTCATGGCTAAGCATTCGGTATGGTAGATACATGTTAACGGGTCTCTCCTCTCTGTCTAAAACCAATTTGTTCTGTGTCTTTGTAGAGGATTGCCGCGCTAAATGAGTATACGTCCGTGTTCGTGGAGCCATCGGTCCAGAGCGTGTAGTGAGCGTGATCAAATCTATCTACCCGAGCCTGTGAGGCATCACGTTTTAGCTCATCGGGATCGTCTGCACGGAGCCCTCCTGTGGCGGTGATATGGAAGTATATGCGAGGGGCTAAGTGCATGGAGCGTGCAGTGTGGGGAGTAGAAAAGTTATCAATTTCGTGATAATCATTCTTGACAAAATTTAAGGCTCCATGGATTTGGTGGCTTTCAGGGAACATTGCTTTCACTAATGTTTCAAGATATCCACCTCGTGTGTAAGAGTTTAGGTAGTATTTTGCGCTACGCATTTGTATGGTTTCATTGATAGTAGAGAGTCTAGCTTCTTTTAAGACGTCCTCTCTCGACGCCCCCAACGGGATACCTGCAATTGTACTCGCTGCATGGTATTGCAACTTTTCTAGCGTCTTTTTTGAAGTTTCCGAAGCAGCAGTCCACCAGGCAGAAGATCCATACAGAAGTTTGTATTGGATGAGAGCAAGATAGAAATGGCGAAGGATATCGCTCTTTGGCCCCCATATTGTAGAGGACACCGCTCTCAATTTCATCAATCGTGTTTTTGCTGATTGTAGCGTGTTTTCAACATGACGGCTTATACCTTTCACTGGGTTGAGGACAATACTAAGTATTTTGGGTTGTCTGTCCTCTTGAAGATTTACTCCTCCAATCGTGAGAGAGAGACTTCCTTTGAGGGGAGACCCAAATAGGGTGTACTTCGTCTTTGGAACGCTCAATTCCATAAAGTTCTTTTTGGACCATGAGGCAATGCAATCTAAGGCACTTTGAAGGGTGGATTGTATAACCTCTTTTTTCGATGAAGTGGTCATGACTGTGAGATCATCAGCAAAGAACGCGTGCTCAAGCTATGGGATTTTGATTAGTTGTTCACTGAGAGAGTTCATAGTGATGGTGAACAACAATGGATCTAGAAGAGAGCCCTCTGGAACTCCGCATGTGAAAGCAACAGGGTCGGATAGTATGTTTTGTACTTTTACTCTGGCTGTCCTGATTGATAAAAAGTCGTCAACCCACCTAATGAGGTAAGAATCCACCTCATATCTTATCATTGCGTGGATAATGCAGCTGTGATCGACAGAGTCGAATGCACGGGCATAATTAATGAGGACAGCTCCTACTTTTTCTCTCTTTTCTCGGTTAAGCGTAGATGCGATGAGATGCATGAGTGGGTCTAGAGTGGAGCGGTTGGGGGGAAATCTTGCCTGTTGAGGCAGAATTCGTGATTTTACCGTGTCACGAATGCGTCTGGGTATAATTCTCTCGAGCAGTTTGCATAGGTTTGACGCAAGGGTGACGGAGCAACGTGAATCTGGGTCGTCAATTGGTTTCCCTGCTTTTAGAATGGGAGTGATAATGCCAGTTTTCCAGTCGTTTGGGACTCTTCCTTCAGAGAGGTTAGCATCAAATAGATTGACGAGGGTCTTCTTTGCTGAACATGGGAGGGCAATCAGAGCTTCACAGTGTATATTGTAGGGACTAGGTGCTGAGCCTTTGTGAAGGTCTCTAAGAGCTGCCCGGAGCTCTCCCATTGTGATGTTCTCGAGTGGACATTTTGGTGGGGACAGTCGCTCTGGTGAGAGTGCAAGTGGATGAAGAGTAGACTTTTGTGCATACGTCCTTGCCAGCAATTTTGCATGTGCTTTGCGGGAGAGGGATTCATTGTTGACAACCAGTACTGGAAAGGACAGGGGACGATGAGCATATACAGACTTTATTAAGTTCCAGTTTACTTTTGCAGTTCTCTCTAGCTGGAAGCAGCGTTCTCTCCATCGTGTCATTGCAATTTCGGCGAGGCGTTTTCTTCGAAGAGCAATAAGTAGATGTGTTTCCGATACATCCTTGCAATCTTCTATACATTTGTCCATCTCAGTGAGCTCGGGAGTCCAGAAAGGGGGGATTTCGCCACAGCACATGGGACGCTTTGCTTCACGGTCATACGGATGACAGAGCTAAAACCTTTAGCTCGACTGTGTATGGTTGCGCTGTTCTTTAAATCCAGAGGGAGTCGAGGGGGAAGAAGATCTATAAGAATGCCTTCTCTAGTCCTCTTTCTATGAAACTTTTTAAGCTTATAGACGGACCGGGCGCGTTTAATGCGTCTAATTTCTGTTTTGACTGTCATGAGTAGACTTCTACTATGTCTGATTTTGGCGCTCATGATTCTCCTGTACAGGGCCCAATTTGCTTTCTTCCAGGATTACAGTCTTTTGGATCCTTTAAATGTGATTGGCCGGTCCAGTGAATCACCAAATTGGGCCTCAAAGGTGATCCACGCGTGGTGGTTGTCTGACACGTATCTCGCGTTCCAGTCTGAGATTTTTGTGTCTTTGGACAGTGTAATATCTGGGGCCGACTGCGCCAGACCTTCTGCGGTTTTCCGCCACGTGAGTGACCCAGTGTTGTGACACATTAGGTCATTTTGTAGACACCAATCTACAATACACTCGCCACCTGAGTCTGCAGGCCTTGATAGGTCCCACACAGGGTGATGAGAGTTCACGTCCAGGCCATAGACCGTCGGTAATCCATCTCCGAGGTCCTGGCTCAGGAGTGCGAAGGTTTCCGCAGAAACCATTTTCCCCTTAGGGAAATAACCAGCAATAATCCGCAGCTGGGAGTTATCCGGAAGCAGGAGTGTGACTGTCGCCATCTCGAGATCGCATTCTGCCCGACGTGGAGCGGCAATAATGCCAATCCTTTCCTGAACGAGAATGGAGACCCCACCTCCTTGGATGACCTTGCCAATCCGAAGTGCTGGAAACCATTAATCTTAAAACACTTGCTCTCGGAAGCAGAAAAGTGCGCCTCGACTAGGACAGACCACGCTATCCTCTCCTCCTTCAGCCACTTCTCCAACGGGATCCTTTTCTCCTGCGAGAGCCCTCCTACGTTCCACTGAGCTCCTCGCAAGATAGGTCCCGGGTTCATCTCTACATCACCGCGCCGCTGGAGAAGCGTCCAAAAATGAACCTTCAGTGCGAGTGATTCTGCTGCACGTCGGCACGNAAAACTTTGTTCCAGGCCTCCCGAACACGGCGCTACCCAAGACCGGCTTGCCGACACCAAAAACCCTCAGACGCACCCTAGGTGCGACTGCTGGGTCTTGGCTTTCCTCGATAAGAGGTACTGGACCCTGGCACCACGTTGAGGTGGCCGGCATCACCAGGGTAACCTGGAACATGCTTTCTTTGCAGATGACCTGAAGATCATTTCGACATCACCTAACATCAACGAAATACAGGATACACTGCAAATGGCGCTAAACACCATCGGACACTGGTCAATAAGCAACTTTATGGAACTCAGCGCACCGAAAACAAAATATACAGTGTTTGGCTCTCCCTTCTCTGGACGTCTATCATTGCACATCGGATCCGCCAAACTAGAAGAGGACAGACATCCAAAAATTCTGGGTGTCGTCCTGAATCCGGTAAGAGGAATACAAAAACATGCTGAAATAGCACTTCAAGCTGCTAAAATAAGGCTCATGAA
>JASANV010001506.1:0-94074 GCA_030849715.1 Trypanosoma mega | reverse complement strand
AGCTGGAGAAGCAGCCAGAAATGAATCTTCAGTGCGTGTGATGGTGCTACACGTCGGCACGCGTAACTGTATCATGGCCTATTCAATATCTTTTGCCAGACTTCCCAAATACGGCTAAGCCCATGAATGTTTTGCCGAGACCAAAAAATCATTAGCTGCAGCTGGTGCAGAAATGTGCGTTCTTGTCTGTTCTTCACAAGAGATAAGAAACCACGGTACCTTATGAGAATGACCAGAAATGTCAGTTAAAGATATCAACTATAATGCTAAAAAAAAGGTTGACAACAAAAAAGAATAGAAACTTATCATAAAGATCTTGAAAGTGACTCCAAAAAAAAAGAAAACAAAACTCAATCATTTACACACTCAATACTTCAAACGCTTCACAGCAATACAAACTAAGCCGTAAATCCAACACGGGCTTACGACATTACGCAACATCCGTGTATTGTTGTGGTGTTCGAGCAAGACATTCGGTGCTCTGTGCGTTACCGTAGCGCGCAACAAGTAAGTGGTATTTTTGCTACACATCACAAGTCCAGTACAGGAACGCCAATCCAACACACAGTGCCCTCTCATTCACCTTGCCAAGCAAACAACAAGGCGTCCTAGTAAGTAATTGCTAAAAATAAAGCGAACCCACTCAAGTCACAAATCATTCACTGAACACAATAATCCAGACACAACAAAAGCATCGATATGCAAACAAACAAACAAAGAAATATGAATCGTATCCCTTTAGCCAACACGGGCAAAATAGTGTACAGCCCACAAAGCAAACCCATTTGCACGTCCGACCTACGCGAAGAGCTCCATCTGAACCAGCACTACTGTAGAACCATTCATTTCTAAAAATGTCAAGAAAACCAAAAGGAAAAAAGTAACAACATCAATTCATAAAGATATTGAAAAACAGCATTTTTTAAAATTCATTATATAAAAGTTAAAAATACTACGTTTACAACAAAACCCCAAAGGTTTAACAGATTAGTAAGAAAAAAAAATAATTTTAAAGTGATATTTCCTGTCTATTTCTTGCACCGTCTCCTTTGATTGTTATTGTTCAGTTAAAAAAGTACATCGTAACGCCCCAAGAAGACGACTAGAGAGTCAGTCAAAAAATCAGAAGTTAATATATTTCATTGTTATTAATAGGGGAAAGAAAACAGGATACGAGAAAAAATTATTTAATTTTTGCCGAGACGGATTGCGGAAAAAAAAAATATTGCAAATATTGCAAAATGCACAAAATGAAATACAACACCGCGAAACAGAGATAAAAAAAAAGAAGAGAATTTTTCTATTTAAAGAACGTAAAGAAGTCCTTTTCTTTCGTACACTCGTACAAAAAAAAAAAAGATGAATTTAAAAATTACTCTTGAGAGTTAGAAAAACCACACAAAACAACGTCCTAAATAGTAGAGTAAGGAATAAAACGAAAACAAAAAAAATGTTTCCTACAAAAAAAAAAAAATACAACAAAAGATCAATAAGTGAAGGGTAATTTGCTATTCATTTTTGGGTGAAGAACAATGCAGACAAACCAAAAAAAGTACACTTTTTCTTTGCTGCTCTTGGTCACAAAAAAAAAATACATATGGATTACAAAAAAAAAAAAGAATTTATCCCCTAACAACTTCTCCGTAGATTGCTGCAATAGTGCCAAACACAACACCAATCACGCCGACAAACAGGAGAAAATATGTGCTCAAATAGTGAAACCAACCGACTGTCTTTACGGACCAGTTACCAGTGTACATAAACATGAGAGCGGGAAAGATGAATCCAATGAACCCACCACAGAATCCACCAACGACGCCAAAGACAAGGGTGACGTCTGGTAGAAATAGGCCACAGATAAAGGAGAGGGTTGCCATGGATCCACAAACAAGAGCATTCTTCCACCACGGAAACGTATGGACATCTACGTGAACCACATGATAGATGGCATCGCGTACAGGAATCATGTGTAAACCGTAACCGACGCAGAGTTTCAGAATTATTCCCGCGTAGCTCACAGTCATGAGTGGATCATTAATAGGATTGTAGATCTTCAAAACAGAACCTGTGATGGCGGAGCCAAAGTCCAAGTAGCCAAATAGACCCGCCAAGAAGTAGAGAATGAAGCAAAGAGAGACTCCAACCCCGGCGCTCTTCGTTAAACGTCGTGCATTAGGCTTGTACATCTCATCATACACTTCATAACAATTCAATTGCGAGATAAAAGCAAAAACAAAGATGGAAAGTCCTTGAATTGCTGGATTTCCTGTTCGAAAGTAGACTATATCTTTGCGCACGCCATTCTTCAGACCATTCTCAGCGGAGTGAACAACCATAGAAATAACAAAAAAGATGATAAAGCAAACGGCAATGGCGGAAAAATAACGCAGCGTGTTGATTTCTTTTGGCAGACACAGAGGCATCATCGCAAAAAGCCAAACAATACTCATCAATAGACGTCGCCCCGATGTCGACTTTAGGTATTCTGGTGCACTGGAAGAGTTCTCCACAAACGCCATGATGAGATCTCCCATCGAGATGACATACGACACCTCCGCACCAAAGCTGAAGAGCCACATAGCAAAGGCCAAGAAATAGTCCGCTCCGCGACCCAGCAGAACGCGTGTGATTTGTTCGTAATTACGGAGACCAGTTCGCTCCCCAGCAATGCCGAGAAGGGTGTAAGAGTAGACAGTCAACAAAGCTACAATCACCAGATATATCACGGACATGGCCAATCCGGAGGTGTTGAATGCGTAAGGGAGGGAAATAATGCCCGCACCAATGGAAGAGCTCGCCAAGTTTACTCCGGAAGAGACAATGCCACCGTATGGCACAAGAAAGTGAAATGCACCTTGGATGCGATTACCGGGTTGACGTCGGCGCGCCACACGCTCTGCGCGCTCGTCGTCAAGCCGCTTGATGCGCTCCTTGGCGAGGTCTTGCCGGCTTTTGGGGTCAAACTTCTCATTGGGGTAACCATCACAATTCTGTCCTTCCTCGACCAGCTCCACACCATCTTCAGTGAGGATATCCACATTTTCCAAACTATCAAATGTCGGGTGTCTCATTATTACTTTTTTGATTGAGACAGTGAGTGTTTGTGTGTTGTGTTTAAAATTAGAAATCTTTGAGTCAAAAGGTAGACACACCAAAAAAAAAAAATAAAAGAGTTTGATTTTTTTTTTGTGGTGTAGTAAAAGTGGAATGCAGAAAAAGTATATATATATAAATGTTTCTCAAAGTGGACAAAACAACCTCGTAAACAAAATAACAATCCACAGTGCGGCCACAGAGCACCAATACATGGCGAGCACAAGTTCAAGGTGCAGCTTAAACAAAAATATATCCAAGAAAAAAAAACGACACAAGGAACACATTTGAAAAGAATTGAAATCAAAGACAAAATACTCCATCATGTGCGCTTTCAATCGGTGAAATAGTTCGCACCACCAATAATGAAAACGAAAAATATCAAAAATAGGTTTGCGGCATTACTTTATTTTTGGGTACCTTTTTTTTCTACGCATCACACGTCCACGACGGTAACGCCAATCCAATACACAGTGCCCTTTCATTGACCTTGTCAAGCAAACAACAAGGCATCCTAGTAAGTAATTGCCAAAGGTAGAGGGAATCCACTCAAGTCACAAATCATTCAGTGCACAAAATAATCCAGACACAACAAAAAATAATCAGCATGCATGCAAAAAAAGAAACATGAATCGTGTTTCTTTGGCCACGCGGGCAAAAAGTTGAAAACTTACAAATCAATAACTAACACATCCATCCTACGCGAAGAGCTGCATCTGCACCAAAACTAATGGAGATCACATAGATTTTATAAAAGTAAAAAAAAGGAAAAGAAAACATGAAATGGTAAATGCATTGCACGAATATTTTTTTTTTAAATTAGTCATGAACAGTAAAAATTATCATTTACAAAGCAAAACGAAAACAATTTACCAACAACTTCAAAAACAATAAACACTAAAATCAACGTTTTCATTTTGTAGTTTGGTCGACCTCATTCGCTATCAATCAGGTAAGAAAGCGTATAGTAACGCCTCAGAAGATGATTAGTGGGTTAGCCAAATAAAAGCAAATAAGAAGTTTTTATATTTTTCCTTGATGCAGAGAGGTAAGAAAAGAAAAAAAAAGGGAGCCGAAACAAAGAAAAAAAAATAAAGGTAGAAGAAGTTCTAATACAGGTAAAAAAAAGTTTTTTTTTTTTTACTCTTCTTCTACACGCACAAAATATAATAACATTATGCTTTCTCTTAAGAGTTAGCCAAAAAAAAAACAAAAAAAAGACCTAAATAGAAGAGCAAGGAAAACATGAAAAAAAAATGGTTCTAAGAAAAAGAACTACAACAAAAGATCAATAAGTGAAGGGTGATTTGCTATTCATTTTTGCGTGAGAAAAACAGCGTGCAAACCAAAAAAGAAGTACACTTTTTACTTCTGCTGGTTCTCTTTTTAACGAAAAACATATATGGAATACGAAAGAAAAAAAAACACAACAACGATTTATCTACTAACAACTTCTCCGTAGATTGCTGAAATGGTACCAAATACAGCTCCAATCACACCGACAAACAAGAGAAAATATGTGCTCAGATAGTGAAACCAACCGACTGACTTGACGGACCAGTTACCAGTGTACATGAACATGAGAGCGGGAAAGATGAATCCAATGAACCCACCACAGAATCCACCAACGACGCCAAAGACAATAGTGACGTTTGGTATGAATAGACCACATATGAGAGAAAGGACTGCCATGGATCCACAAACAAGAGCATTCTTCCACCACGGAAACGTATGGACATCGACACGAGCCACGTGGTAGATGGCATCGCGTACAGGAATCATGTGTAAACCGTAACCGACGCAGAGTTTTAAAATAATTCCCGCGTATCCAACGGCCATAAGTGGGTCATCCACTGGGTTGTAGATCTTTAATACAGACCCTTTCAGTGTAGAGCCGAACTGCAAATAGCCAAAAAGACCCGCCAGGAAGTAGAGAATAAAGCAAAGGGTCACTCCAAGCCCGGCGCTCTTCGTTAAACGCCGCGCAGTGGGCTTGTACATTTCATTATACACTTCATAGCAATTTAATTGCGAGAGAAAAGCAAACATAAAGATAGAAAGCCCTTGAACTGCTTCATTACCTGTCCGAAGGTACACCAGATCTTTGCGAGCACCATTGTGAGCAAGGTAGCGTGACGAGTCGACGACCATGCAAATGACAAAGAAGATGATAAAGCAAACGGCAACAACGGAAAAGTAACGTAGCGTGTTGATTTCTTTTGGCAGACACAGAGGCATCATAGCAACAAGCCAAACAAGACTCATTAATAGACGTCGCCCTGACATGGACTTTAGGTACTCTGGTGCACTTGGGGAATTGTTTACGAACGCCATGATGAGATCTCCCATCGAGATGACATACGACACCTCCGCACCAAAGCTGAGAAGCCACATAACAAAGGCTAAGAAATAGTCTGCGCCGCGTCCCAGAAGTGTGCCTGCAATTTGCTCGTAGTTTCGCAGACCAGTTAGTTTGCCAGCCATTGCCAGAAGTGTGTAAGAGTAGACAGTTAGCAATCCGACGACGACAAGGTATATAGTAGAGATGACTAATCCAGATACGTTGAATGCGTAAGGGAGGGAAATAATGCCAGCACCAATGGAAGAGCTCGCCAAGTTTACACCGGATGAGACAATGCCACCGTATGGCACAATAACGTGAAATGCTCTTTGAATGCAATTACCGGGTTGACGTCGGCGCGCCACACGCTCTGCGCGTTCATCGTCAAGTCTTTCGATGCGTTCCTTGGCAAGGTTACGCTGGTTTTTGGGATCGTACTCTTCGTTAGGATAATTTTCACAATTCTCTCTTCCTTCGACCAACTCCACACCATCCTCTGCTGGTTTATCGATGGTGGTAAAATTACTGAACGGAGGTCGGCTCATTTTGAGTTTGATTTTTTTTTTTTTGTTGTTGTTGTTGATGTCACTTTTATTCCCAAGTATGGGGTACCGTGCGTAGAATTTGTATGGTTTGTTCTGAGGTGCTTTTTTTATTATTTTCTTGTGAAGTCAAAGAAGCTGAAAAGGTGAAAAAAAAAAAAAGATCTTCTTTCCAAAAAGTGAAGCACATACTTTAAGAAGTTTTATGCAGCAAATAAACAGACTAACACACCCATTGACGTAAAACTACATCAAAACATATTTTAGCATAGAAACTACAAGGAAAATATTTAATCGTTTTTCGCGTTTTGTATATTGTTCTTACGCATTCCCCATCCTGTGATGCTTATACCTAAAAAAAAGAAAAAAAAAGCGTTTTTTTTTTTGTTTGTTTGCTTAGGATCACACTAAAATCTCCCCTATAGAACGAATTTCGTCAAGAAGAAAAAGCAGAGAATGTGTCTCCGATGCACCCGTGTCATCTACAGGCACTACAGAAAGTGTCGATTGAAAATCTAACAAGGCAAGAAAAAGAATAAAATACACTACAAGATAAGCTCCAAGAGTGCCTGCTAATGTTCCCTGTGATTCACGACCATTCGCACCAAGTTGTTCCTCTGTCTCATTACAGACCTGCGCCACCAAGGTTGCCAATGATACAGCATCATTGCTCTCCTTATCTTTTTTCGTCATGCTTGACAAGAGATGGACGACGGTGGATTGCTCTCCACCGCGCAACTCGTGTCTCATAATTAACGAAGCCATACCAGCAAAGAGAAATTCCTTCAATGGGTATTTTGCCATTTCCAATGCGCAACATGCATGATCGTTCTCCGTACATATGAATTCATCTGGAGTAATCCCACACTCCGCTGTTTCGCCTGGAATATGGATCGGAATGGAGCGAAGAAACTCCGTCATGTTGTTTGGAGGTACCCGTGTTGCCTCCCCGATGCCATCAAGAGCGGCGTGCATCCTTGACAAGCTTCCGGTAGATGCAATAAAAATCGCCGCCACGCTGTGCACCCCAATCGGTAAACCAGCGTTGCGAACGAGATCCTCCATGGACGGCGGCGTATCCCCAGACGCGAGTGGTGGAAGAACATGAAAGAGCCAACTCTTTCGCCACGACTCGTGATGCTTTTGCATCGCCAGGAGAGTCTCGCAAAACCAGCGGGATTTGGTATCCATAAGCGTCCTCCCGCGGCGTCCGTGTTCCTGAAATTGGAGTCGAACATGATTGGCGAGGGCGATGGCACGTTTTGCCCCTGTGTACGCATCGAGGCAGCGCACAAGGTGCTGCCATGCTCGACAACTCTTTCGCTCCAATTGTTGCAGCATCGTGACGCGCGATACACCTCGAGGCCAAATAGTGCACAACCGACGCAATGCCCAATGAACTATTTGGACCGTTTCACAGGCATGACGTGGCGCCTTAGTGTACTTCACTGCGGCCTCCTTCATGGCACGCACAAGCGATATGCTGTTGGTGCACACGATTTCTTCCTTGCTCTCTGTACCAGAGTTTCCCTCAATCCAATCCGCAAATGAGAAGCGAATGGACTGTTGGTTCCGGGGCAATAATTGCAAAAGTACGCACAACGTGCGTTGTATATCCGCTCGGTGTGGAATTATGGATTTTGCTGACAGAGAACTGCCGTCGCGTACGCCACACACCGTAAAAGGAAGAATAGACAGTAGAGTGAGACAATGTTTCCTCAAATTCACAATGGCAGCGTCGGGGGATGCGTCCGCCTTAAAGTTAGCTGTTTCTGCTTCGACCACCTCTACCGGTTCCGGAATCGGAGGGGAGTCCAGTGATGTTTTTGCCGGACATGCTGCGCTACGCAGCGACTCCGCCGTTACAGTCATCATCTCCATTACAGGACTAGCCATACTTTCCTCGTCAGCCATAGGGGAATTCTCTTCCCGTGGTAACTCGGCGGTACCCTTGGTGCTTTCCGTATCCCAAAGCAGCTTTTCCTCCAAATCGTCCTCACCCCCAGTATCATCCTTGTTTTCCTCATCCAAAGAGTCGCTTTGCTCTGTCGCGTAGCTCTTGTTTATTGTTGAATGCCTTGAATCAAGCGGCGCGAGTGGGGTGCCAAGGGCATTTGGGGAAAGCTTGTTTAATGGTACGATTTGTGCGCCATTGGCATGCACGTGGTACTCCTCCATCACCTCCCAGGTTTTCAGTGATACACCCTTCGAAAGCGATTCCATACCACGTGTAAAGTACACTTCCACGTCATTGGAAAAGCGAACCCAGTTTGCCTCATTGTCACACTCATTAGATCCGCCAAGGTCGGTGGGTAAAACGCTTGAGCCAATCTCTTCTAAAAGCATTCCTTTTTGAACATCTTTTTCAGAGAAAATAGTAATAGAATTCGATATAGTAGCAGGTAGTTGGCGCAAAATGGGCTTTAACACAAAACTTAGGGTGTTGTTCATGTTACACACAAGTAATCGTGCAATGCCACCTGGAAAATATTTGCTAATGCGGACTGCCATGTCTTTTTGAAATGTGAGATCCACATTCTTGCGCAGAGAGGAGTTACGCTGATTAATGAGCCACGTTACACTTGCTTGTGGGTTTGTTCTCTGGGTTCGGAGGGCCCAACTGAGCCACATGTCCATGCTGCGCTTGTTCTCCTCCCGATCCTCTGCCTTGGGAAGGTGACGATGTGGCACGAGGTACAGCACAGGTCGTCCAGACAAGTCGTTCCCAATGTACTGCACAATACCAGAGGAGAGCGAGGCACGAATGGAGGGTGTCGTGGTGTATGAAGTAAATTCCTCACGTTCCATCTTATCACGACGACACAGCTTGGCAATAGTTTCCTTGATGTCAAACTTTTTGTTTGCAAGAAAATGGTAAATCCAGTTATCAAGGTGCTGGTGGGCGATTCCACAAGCATTCTTTACCTCCTCCAATGCGTCCTTGTGCTCGGATGGACATACGAACTCTGGCATAATTGTCTTTTATTATTTTTAGGACAGAATAGTGAAAAGAAAAGACGAACAACAAGAAAAAGAATAAAACATAAATGTAAACAAAGATACGCGCAAATTGGTAAAAAAAAAACTAAATCATTTTTACAAAGCTTCAAAACAGAATAAGTGAAACACGACGTCAAGTTGGGCATTTTTTGCTCTGTATATAGTAATCAAAAAAAAAATGTATGCGAAAATGGATATACTTGAGTTGTCCTTCAAGTTCTTTTTTGTTTTGTTTTGGTCCCTCATTACTCTCTTACCGTTCGATAATGTTTGGATACTAAAAAAATAATAATGAAAAAACCATCATACTAAAAACCCAAAAAGACAAAAAAAAAGTAGTAATGAGAGTACATCTCGCAATTCATTAACATTTTTGTTATTTCATTTTCCATTTTGTCTCTCTACAGGAGAGTGTGGTATGGGTCCAACTGACTTTCCGCAGATCGAATAGCCTCTCGTTCCCGTTCATACTCCGCCCGCATCTCCGCCAGTGTTCGCACAGGACGCGCCGACACGGACCACAACCGCCGCGCAACAAACGAAGACGGCGCCTTTGCATCCGAACGCGGAGCCGAGGCCACCTGTGACGGTCGAAAAAAAGGCGGAGGGGGAAGAAAGTCTTCAATCGCCTCATTTTGAACAAACGGGGCGTCGTCATCGTGTGTGCGATGGGAGGCGCGCCGCATGCCGTGCAGTGACGAGGAGAAACGGCGGCTGTCCGACTCCCTCCGCGTTGTGTCCCCCGACAGGATGGTGCGGAGGCGGTCAATCTCCGCCTGCAGCTCCTTCAGCTGCCGCTGCTGATCCTCCACGAGGTGGCGAAACTGCTCCACCTCACTCCCTTTTTCCAGCACAGCCACCTCTCCTTTGGTGGCGGGATCCGCATCGGCGCAAGGGGCCGCGTCCGTTTCCGGTTTTGGCGAACACACCGCCAGAGATTCCCTCGGGGTGTTCGGGGCATCCTTTTCGTCCACATTCGCAGAGGGCAACGCCATCGTCTCCTTTGCCGTTTCATCCTTCGAAGGGGTGTTTGCGTCACTGCCTGTCTTTTCCGCGTCCTCGTAGTCGAAAAGCTTAAACGATCGATGGCGTCGTTGGGAGGGAGATGGGGCTGTGGAATCCTCGTTGGACTCCACGGACTGCAAGTACTCCTCCTCCGCCCCAATGTGCGCATCGACCTCCGCCGCCGCCGCCTCCACACGCGAGGGGTCGTGCTGCGCGTAGAACGTCTCCAATCGGCGCACAAAGTACCCCCGTCCCTCCGCCTCGGTCGGGTCCGCGCCGTATGTCTCGCGCAGGAAGTGAAACAGCTCCGCCTCGTCATCGCCGTAGCGGCGGAGGCACTCCTCGAGGGTGTCATGCTTCCCCGGCACGCGCACCCCGAGAAAGAGACTCAATCGACTCCGAAGCGAACGCCTCACCATTGGAGGGGACCCATCGGCTGCTGCGGCCGGTGTGGAAGGGTCCACGTTGGGTTTAGACAACACCTCCTCCTTTGTGTGTGTCTCTTGCATCTCCTCGGGTTGGGCGGACGCGATTGTCGCGTCCGGGGCGGGTGATTTACGTTTCACCTCCTCCGCTGTGGAAGCGTCGGGGGTCTCGTTGGGCGGCACAACAACCTCCAACACATCCTCACACGTGCCCTCCGGCAGCGGTCCCTCCGGCTCGGGTCCTTTTTGCTGTATAAGAGATTGCAGAATAGTCGTTTCGCGACCCTTGGATTGCGACACCACGCGTTCTAGGGTGTGCATCTTGTTTGGGGTGTAGGCGAGCAAGAATCGCGCGAAACGCGCTTCCCATGGGTTTTCAACACCCGCTGCATGTAGGTCTGACGTAGCCGGAGGAGTTCGAGAGGTCGACGGGGGGCGAATGTCCGATGTTTTTTTAGACGATGTCTTTGCCTCCGTGTTTGCGGACGGCTCCGGGCCGTAGCGTTCGAGGAGGCCCTTCACAAGGATCTCCTCTCTGCCTTTCCACTCTAGAAGCAGTGGGGACACATTGGGAAGCTTTTCAGGGCAATAATGAGTATAAAAGCGTCGCAAACGTTTTTCATAGTCTGTTGATGAGGTTTTATTCTCCTCCTTCGATGGCTCCTTTGTCGCTCGTGGCAGACTCCCCTTTGCAGGGGCTTTTCCTGTGGCGGGCGGTGACTCATTGGGCGAAGCGGGTTTTGGGGAATGGGGAATCTTCTTATTGTCCTTCGGCTCTTTGGAAGATGAGGAACCCATTGCTCTTTTCGTTTGCTTGTATAAATTTATATGTTTTATGCCGCACTGTGTCAAGCAAAAATAAAATAAAAAAGAGAGGGAGAAAATTCGATATAACGCTAACTTTATAACCTAAAACTTCTAAAAAAAAGTATATCGTAAAGTGCCTTCGCAAAAACTATTGTTGGATACTTTTTAGAATACTAAAAGAAAACAAAAAAGGAAGTGAAGGAGAAAAACAACAACCAAAAAAAAAAACACGCATGTAAGAAAAGGCATAATGATTTCAGTATCCATAACACCAAAGTATGAAAATGAAGAAAAGTATATAAAAAAGAGACAAAGTGCGCTCACGTCAACATTCAAAATATTTGAAAAAAATGCACACTGTGAGAAAGAAAATCGATAAGAGGCAAAAAAAAAAAAAACAATCCACAGAAGTGCATCGATACTACTACTATCAATCCTTAACTTGCGTGGTCGCAGGAGCTTATACTTTGCTTCACATTACTTCAATAACTGAACTCAACATGCTTGTTCCTGACGCCTTTCCATTCAACGCAACGGAATTGGCTTTCGCTGTTTCCATGTCAACTGCTCCGTCCGCGTCTGTTTATCTTCGCGCCAGCGTCGCAATTCCTCCGCCGGCACATGGCGCAAGTGTCCATCCAACGGGTCGGGGCGTTCGGCGCGCGCGGAGTGTCTCCGCATGGCGTGAAACGACGCGTCAAGAGGGAAGTAATACGCCAAAAGACGTTCCGCGGCGTCGTCCTCCTGCGGCGGCGTCAACCGCCACTCCGAAGAGTGAAGGGAGAGAAATTCGGAGGTGTTTAACAGGGCGGAAGAAGTGGGGGAGGCTTTTGTTCCCACGTTGGCCTCGCCTTTTGTTTCCTCTTCGATGGGAGGGGTGTGAGTGTCGTTTTCCGTTTTCGCTAATGGAATGGTATCGGATGGTTTGGGTGATTCCCTCCCAACCGGTTTGGATGGTTCGCTTTCCGCGTCCCTTCCTGTGTTGCTCGTCCTTCCACTGTCACCCTCAAGGGATGCGTTAACGGGCGCAACGGTTGGGCTTTCCTTTTTGGATGTGTCGGTTGGATTTGTTTCGCTCGGCTCGGGGCCGTAGCGATGGACCAACGCGGAGATCATCTGCTCCTCACGTCCTCTGTACTTTTCGAGAAAGTGATCCACTTGTGGCACCTTTGTCGGATCGTACTGCGCAAAAAATGCCTGTAGACGACTTTGATAACCTCCCTTTGTGTGGTTATCGTTGGATGTGTTATTGTTGTTGTTGTTGTTATTGTTAATTTCTTTTGGTTCCGTTTGGCCCTTGGTGTACTTCTTTTCGAGGGAATGAATCAGCGCCGCCTCTTTTCCCGCGTACTTTTGCAAAATGCGGTCCACCTGCGCCACACGTGTTGGATCGTGTTGCTCTAACACTCTCAAAAGACGTTCGCGATAACTCAACGGTTCCCTTTCCGCCTTTCGTTGGGGAACAGAAGGGACGGCGTTGGATGTCGCTAACGGCGTTGGCGCCACCCCAAATCGTCTTCTCACACTTTGCAATAACTGTTCCTCTCTGCCGGCGTATTTACGTAAAAGGACATCCACATCCGCCACCTTGGAGGGGTCATGTTGTTGGAAAAGAGAGAGGAGTTTTTGGCGATATGTTTTTTGGTTTAATGGCGGAGAAATGACTTTTTTTGGTGCACTCCGTGGCGGACGCGAGACGGCCGTCGACGTCGGCACACGCTTTTGCATGAAAAAGAAAAAGAGAGAATAAATACTAAACCAAAGGAATACTTTTGGAGACTACAACTAAACTCTATTGATTTTGAATGTGTTGCCATTGTAGAAAAGAAAAAAGATAGGTTTTTCGAAAAATAAATAAATAAATGAAAAATCATTTAAAACGTTACAAATAAGTTCAACAATACAAAAAAAAACAATTAAAAGGAAGTTCAAAAAATTATCCAAAAATTTTCGTACACCATTGGATTTATTTTTTAATTTATCTTCTTGTAATGTCAAAAGGTATATCTTGTCGTTGTTGCTGTTGTTTTGATTTCTTGTATATTGAAAGAAAGGAAAAGGCTTTTTATTTATTTAAAAAAGCTAAAAGCTAAGAGGGAAAACGGAATACAGTGTGCGTTGAACGTAAAAAAGAATATATAATAATATAAGACAACAATGAGGAAAAGAGTATCTCTCTTTAAAATTCCACTTTGTGTTGAATGGCTTTCAAAGAAATACGTGATTTATTTTTCCTTTTTTTTTTTTGTTCCTCCGCTTTTTTTTTTCTAACGTTACTTTCTTTTCTTTCAAAACCATCACGAAAACATTGCGACTACAAAAATAATATATTTAAAAGAAAACAGACGAGAACAGTTTCCCATTCCACAATGAAAGAGTATTGTTTTTCACATCTTTTGTGTTTTGTCTTTTTCTTTTTTTTTCTCATTCTTTGAATGGACTACACACATATAAAAAAAAAGAATGAAAAAGTTTCCGTTGTGAAATCTAAAAAAAAAAAAAACTATATATATGTATATATATATATATATATGCCTCTTTATGATTTTTTTGTTTATTCCTCTCCATTTCCTTACCATAATAAAATCTACTTTTGTTTCTGTTTTTTTGCTTTTGACAGCATTCATTGTTTGGCGCACATTGCACAAACAGAACTTCTCATAATATCAGTACCTTTTCGAGCTGTTCGATCGAGCAGAACCAACAACAAACGAAAAAAAAAAAGATCAAAAACAAAAACAAAAATGGGGAAATAAGAACACACCAAAAAAGAAAAGCATATCGCAAATTTCCCGAACGAATGGGAAGCGATTCAATTCACTATGGGATGGACAGAAAACGAAAAAGTAAAAAAGAGGTGACGTCTAAACAATGATGTGAATAAACACACAAAGAAAAAGCGCAAAGAACTTTTTTAAAGAAAGTGTTCTCGCCGCATACACAAATATGTATTGCTATGCTCCGCGTGAAGCGAATGATGTAATAAACCAAATCATTTTTCAACTTTTCCTTTTCTTTTTTTTGTCCCTTCCTTCTTTAATACATCCCGTGTTATGTGTTGCGTTGTGTATTTATTCCTCATACACGCCGAATTCGCGCAGCCGTTCATCCTTCAGCTCCGCCCCGACGCATTCCTTTGGTTGTCGCGGGTTACGTATTTGATACTCCGTGGCAACGTCCTTCATGTGCCCCTTCACCGAAAAGCTTGGCATATTCTGAAACACCTTACACTCCTGACTGATGGTCTTAAACTCGACCTTAACCCCATTCCCCGCGTATGTGTCGAGGATGAGGCCCATCACATACGGTTTGGAGATGCTCGTGTCGTGAATGCGTGGGATCACATAGTACGGATTGCCCTCCGGCACAAAGGTGTAACGCAACGCGACGTCTCTGGCGAAGTTAAACTTGAGTTGCCTATCCGGCGACTCCACATCCACGTTGCTGGTGCACTCCATCTTCTCATTCTTGCTGCCATGGCGCGAGACGCTGAGGAGAATCGCCGCGTACTCAAAGTCCGCCCCATCCCGCTCATCCTCCTGCGAGAGAATGACATACGCATCGGTCGGGTCCGCCACGTTTATTTCGAGCGAGACGGTCGGGTACCCCTCGAGGAACTCGCCGCGAATGCGGTAGTCGAACCAGTGGCTCTTCACATGACAAACCCCGCCGCCGATAAAGATCTGAAGGGCATCGCTCCACTCCATCCAAAAGGTGCGATCGGCCGCGTTCGGGTCGGCGCCGTTCGGGAAACACGCGTCCCGCACCGACGGGTACTTCTCCCACCGCTTGTCGCCTTTACACCAATTCCCGCGCCACTCCTCGCCGGTGCCGGTTGGGGTGCGTATCTGCACGAGGCGGAGGTCCAAATCCTCAAAGTACCGCACCCGCAGCACGCTGTAGCCCGAGTGGAGCTGCAGTCCCATTTGTCTGTACCTCTCCTCCGTCGCCGCGTCGGCGCGGGAGACGGCGGCGCTGTTGCCGAACGGACTGCTCGCCGCTTCGCTGCGCGGGGTGTAGAGCATCGCCACGCCCCCGCGTTTGCTGTACAGCACGAGGCGCTGAAAAAGGGCGTCGTCCCCGTTCCGCGCGTCCTCCCAGTCGGGGTCGAAGCGGGTGACGGGGAAGCCGGTAAAGTCCTGCAGCGGCTCAAGCGGGTCGCCGCTCGCGATGTTCGCGTACGAGTGGTGAATCTTCGCGTAGGCCTTCTCGAGAATGGCGACCCACACGCGCCGGAGGTCCACCGCGCAGCGCGCGAACTCCGGCCCCTCGCGAAACCCCGGCAGGAGGTCGTCCACCAGCACGGGGCACCACCAGCCGTTGTAGTTCAGCGTCACCCAATAGGCGCCGAGGCCGCGCTCGATGCGCCCATGCGCCGCGCTCACCGGGTGGCGGAAGACGTCCCGCACGCGCTCCGGCCGCTCCGCGAGGCACGCCATGGCGGAGACGAGGTAGCTGTTGCCGATGTCGCCCTGCGCGACGTGCGAGGGGAGAATGGTGCGGCGGAAGAGGCGCACCTCCTCGAGCTGGTCGGGGGGTATGAATCCGTCCGGCCGGCGCCACGGCAGGCTGCGCAGCTTGTACGCGTCCACGTCGGCCCGGTAGAGCGCCTCGTCCCCGGCGAGGAAGTCGCAGTCGATGTACGGCACGTTGCGCTCCACGCAGTACTCCAACACGCGGCCCTCCTCCAGCGCGCGCGTGCTGTCGAGGCCGAGGTCCGTCGCGATGCGGGTGAGGGCGTCGGCGATTGGGCCGTTCACCTTCGCATACGTCCCCGCCCGGCGCTCCTCGCTCAACGGGACCGCCTTGGCCATACACTTAAAGCCATTCACCTTTCCCGAGATGAGGCGCTCCGTCTCCCGCGGGTAGACGGTGAGGGAGGCCTCGAGCTCGTTGTTGTTGCGCACAAACATCTCCACCCGCTCGCCGGGCTGTAACTCCGACTTGGCGCCGAATCGGAAGCGGACGTGCATCTCATACTTCTCCGTGTCGTTGTAGAAGTACCAGGAGCCGTCCGCGGCGATGATCTTGTACAGCATGCCGTGGTCGAAGACGGCGGAGGTCTCCCCGCGCACACTCGGGCCGTCGTAGTCGAAGCCGTTGGGCTTTGGCAGCTGCGAGAGATACTCAACCGCGGGGTCAATCGTGGCGTCCTCGAACTCATCGCACTCCTCGTCGTTCACATACGGCGGCGGAAGATCGCGGCGGGGGGGGACGTACTTCTTGCCGCTCTCCGCATCTTTGCGCAGTTTCCGCATGCGCTGAATCTCATCATAGCTGCGCGGGAGAAGATCGGGCAGCGGCGTCGCCACCCGAACGGGCTGCATCTCATCGCCATCCAGTAAAGGCGTGGACGGAGAGAGCGGAAAGGCGTCGGCGCCCGTTATGTCGCCATTCCATGAGGTATTGCCGTAATGCGTGGTTGGGATGGGCATGAGGGAGGAGTACAAAGGCGGGAAAAATGGAAATGGACGGAAAAATAAAGACCACGACGAGTAATCCTAGAAAATGGTAAATGAAAAAATATGGGGTAGCAGTGAATTTGTCAAAAAAGAAAAATAAAAACTTTGAACCACAAAAAAAGTGTATATATATATATATATATATATGCGGTAAACCTTTGAAGTATCTTCTAAATATGAGCAAAAAATAATGAAAATGGATAAGAAAGATATGAAGACAAGAAGATAAAAAATATCCAAAAGAAGTAACAAAACAAGGAGCAAATGAAGTGTCAACAAAAAAAAAAACACCTCATACAACACTAAAGCACGGAGACACAACCAACGAGACAAGGTATACAAAGTATTGCGTAGGAAAGAGTTTGGTGAATGAAAAACTATGGAGTATTTAAGAAAGATACCAAAAAAAAAAGTAAATCGAAAGCTTCATCACAACATAAGTGATCATAACTCCTTTTTTTTTTTTGGGGGGGGGTAAAATTGAACACAATGACACTTTTTTTTATTGTAAAAAATGAGGAAAACCAAAAAGGAAGGAAAAAGCAAAGAAAGATTTCACACTTCCAAAAGGCACTCATGCACGCAAAGAAACGAAATAGAAATGCGAACAGTTTTCGAAGTTCATAAAGTCACTTAATTTCTTTTTTAAAATATATATATATCCTTTTTTTTTTTGTCTGCACATACTTTACAAAGCATAAAAATAAATATAGAAAAAAGAAAAAGAGAGAGGAGGCATATGCTCCTCCTTTGTTTTTATGACAGCAGTCGCATGGATTTATATACACAACGGAAAGTGTTCTGATTCCTTTTCGTTTTTTCGTTTTTTTGGTTTAAATTTCGAATTTGTAGGTTTATCGGTGTTTAAAAAGAAAGACTTATTGTTTTCACTGCTTCACTTTCTTTTCTACTACTAGTTTCATCAGTACGCTTTTTAAAAAAAATTATTTGGAGGAGAAAAATAGAGAGGGTACAAACATACTCATACACAACCGCAGCAAAGGAAAATATATATATATATATATATATATAAATTCTTGAAACACTTCTTTAATTGCAACCGCAAAAACAGATGTGACAAAAGGAGAAAAATGAAAAAGAGTGAATGACACACACACAAAAACGAACACAACAGTGCAACCTTTTCTCTCCTTCTTTTTTATTTTTAAAAAAACTCTCTTCTCCTTCTATGTCTCCACAAAGGTCCCTGTGCTACTCAAAATGCCTTCCGTTTTTCGTATCTGATACGATGCGGTGACGGGTTTGCAGTTTTGCTCATTCACTGTAAAGGACGGCACGTCTTTAAACACCTGACAGGTCGAATCGAGTTGACGAAAACAAACCTCCATTTCCCCTTTACCCAAACCCCCATTGGCGAGAAGGGACACCACATAAGGCACCTCCTCCCGTCCGCTTTGGTCCAAAATGCGCGGGATGATGTAGTAGGGATTGAATTTTGGGTCCAAGCTGCACTTGAGGGAGACATCGCGAGCCATGTGGTAGCTGAGCTTCCCACTCCACTCCTCGATATCGCCGGAACTCCTAAATGTGATGGACTCTGTCCGTTGCGCCGCCGAATGACGCGAGACGAGCAGCAGCACCGCCTCGTAACCCGACGCCGCCAAGTGCTCCTCTCCCTCCTCCGCCTTGGCCGTGCCCTCGCATTCCTCCGGCCGTTTCTTGTCGCGTCCTCGTTGGGGTCGGACTTCGTCCCGATCGGCGACGCGTGCGGTTTGGCTGACAGTGATGACGCACTCCGCCCGCACCCGCACGCGCACCTCCAACACCGTGTCGGGCACATTGCGCCGAAAGCTCCCCGCGACGCGGCAGTCGCTCCAATCCCACAGCGTGTAGCAAACCCCGCCGCCGCTAAACGCCTGCAGCGCCTCGGACCACTCCAACCACATCGTCCCCACCTGCTCCCCCCCCGCCTCGACGGCGCCGTCGGTGAGGGCGTCCCCCGGTTTGGGCTGCAGTGACCACTTGGAGCGCTTCCACTCCGCTCCCGACGGGCGGCCCGACTCGCACACCCACGGGTTGCGCAGCCGCACCACGCGCAGGTCGAGGTCCTCGTAGTACGCCGCCTCCGTAATGAAGTACGCGCGTCCCGGGAGGAAGAGCGGGGCGCCCTCCGCGCTCGCGCCGAATCGCATCGACAGTCGGCGCGAGATGTCGATGGAGGAGGCGGCGCCCGGCTGCGAGGCGGCGGGGGTGTAGACCATAATCACCAAACCGCGCCGGGCGGCGGTGTGGATGTAGCGGAAGAGCGACTGCCCCGTCTCCGGCCGGAGCGCGGCGGCGGCCCACACCTCGTCGAGCTGCCGGCACGGAAAGCCGGTGAAGTCGCTGAGCACCTCGAGCGCGTCCGCGGCGCACAGCGCGGCGTATGACCCGACGGCCTTCGCGTACGCCTTTTCGAGCAGCGGCACCCAGAGCCGGCGCGGGTCGACGGGGCACCGGGCGAAGAGCGGGGCCTTCAGCGACGCGGGCAAATAGTCGTCCAGCAGAAGTGTGCGCCACCAGCCGGCGACGGCGAGCGTGACGCGGTAGGCCCCGACAGCGCGCTCGCGCTTTCCCACCGTCGCGCTCAGCGGGTGACGGAACATCCAACGCACGTGACGCGGCGCCATGGCGACGGCGGCGATGCCGGCGACCACCGTGAGGTCCTCCAACGCCCCGCGGCGGACGAGGTGGCAGTCAATCACGCAGCGAAAGAGACGCGCCTCGCTGACCTCAGTGATGGGGAGGAAATGCGACGGGCGGCGCCACGGCAGCGGCGGCACACGCGCCGCGTCAAGGCCCGGCCGCCGCAAAGAGACATTCGACGGGCGGAAGTCCAAATCCGTGAAGCGCAATCCGTGGGTGACGCAGCAGCGCAGAAAGGTGCGTTGGTCCCCTGCGCGCTGCCACCGTCCCAGTCGAGCCCGCACCGCCTCGATGGCGGCCGCCACCTCATTCAAGGTTTGCGTCACAGAGGGGGCAATAAAGTCCGCAGGGGGTCGAACCCCTTTGGCTAACACGCGCGGAAC
Organism: Trypanosoma mega; assembly: GCA_030849715.1. Taxonomy (NCBI): domain Eukaryota; phylum Euglenozoa; class Kinetoplastea; order Trypanosomatida; family Trypanosomatidae; genus Trypanosoma; species Trypanosoma mega. The sequence continues at coordinate 74,370 of JASANV010001506.1, read as the reverse complement.
GGGGGAGAGGCCGCGGAGAAGGAATTTCGTCTCCTCTGGAAGCACCGCGAGCGTCAACTCCGTCTCGCCGCCACCGAGTGGGGCGGAAACGACCGTCTCGCCCAACTCCTCGTCTCCGTTGAGGCGGCAACGCAGACGCACCATCATCACGTGCTGCACGGTGTCATTAAAGAAGTGGTGCGCCTCCCGCTCCGTGACAACGCGGTACAACATGCCCGTCTCAAACACGGACGTCGATGTCCCACTCACCGACGGTTGGGCAAAACTAAATCGTCCACGTGGGTCTTCCTCGGGGAAGCGCATCATACGAATGTTGTAGTCATCAAACTCGTCCTCGTCGTCCCCGTCGTCCTCGTCCGGGGCAGGATCGTGCAGGGGAGAGTTTTTTGTTTTTTGCGTCGTACTATAAATTCCACTGCCTGGATGGGGGTGTAATGGGCTACAAAGAGGCTCCGCCGCATCCATCGCGATCACCTCTCGCTGATGGAGCAATTCCTCGCACAACACCGCGAGGGCGTGGAGGTCCCGTCCCGGACGTGGTCGCTCGGCGTAGTCGCGCACAATGGTGAGAATCTCCGCGTCCTTAATTGCCTCTACTGCGCGAACGAGACGGTCTGGCAGCGGTGGACATGGTAAGACATCCTTTTTGGCCCCAAGAGGACCCGACGATGCACTCGGGCGAACCGATGGCTCCGCAGCTTCCGTGAGGGACGCGTTTCTCGGCACCATCGCCGATTTGGACGGCATCCATTTGGTCGACGGCGATGCGGTCGGTGTTTCGGGTTGTTCGGGTTTCGCTCCGCCCGTCATCTCCGCCTCATTGCCGGAAGTGATCGCACAGAAAGCCGCTGTGTGTGTCCCCGTGCCGGTGTGCGTGGCGCCTCTCTCTGGCGACATGTCGTCCTTCGTCTCCGCGTCCTCCCCGTTTGTCGTCTCATCGGGAATGGCGAAAACGGTCAGAGAGCGCCGATGCGGTGCCCGTCGCGCCGCCCGCGGACTCGGCGCGAGCGGTGGAAGTCGATGATCGGCGTCGTTTTTCCATTCCTCACTCCGCGTCTTGTCGTCTCCGTTCCCGCCCGCCCAAGCGGCGCGCTGAAAGCGGCGCATCGAAACGGCAGCGGTCGAAGGCGAGGCGTTGTCCGACACGCGGGGAATAAATCGACTCCCCGACTGCAACGACGGACGCGGGGAGGAGACGTCGGGAAGGTTCGGCGTCTCCTTGTGATTCCCATTCGTTACGGTCGAATCGGCCAAACAGCTCTTTACGGCACGCAAAGGTGTCGAACGGCGACGGGAAAAGGGATTTGGGGAACTCTTCGCGTCCTCTTTGCACGGCGTCGCACTCCACGCGCTGGAGAGGCACACGGATTGGTCCTCATACGGCGGATGGGAGTACTCCGAGAAGGGGATTGATGGAATGCTCTGCAAACGAATGGGACTCCAATCGCCATTTGCAAAGCTATTCAATTCCGCCTCCGCATCCTCGGAGGAGGTTTCCGTGATGGCACGCGGCAATCTTGTCATGAAGCGAAAAATAAATATATAAAAATTGTATGCAAACAGAACTAAATAAAAATCTATCTACAAATAATTTTGTCCTTGTACAGTGAGATAGAAAACGATGTCTTGCGTGTCTTGTGCAAGACAGAAGAGCTATACAAGAAAAATTAATTCTAAAAAAAAAAAAACGCTTTGCAAAAAAAAAAAAAAAACGCTGTTCAAGAAAGACAGCTGCGAGCAAAAGAATAAAGCAAACAAAAAGTAAGAAGGCAACGATGATAAAAGTATTTAACACAGTAAAAAGCAGTACACAAAAGAGAGAAAAAAACACTCCAAGGTGAAATTATTTTAAATGAATAACAAAGTGAAAAGCGACAAGAAGAAAAATATAAAGATAATTCATCACATTAAATTACATCACTATTCAACTAGATAGGCCCATGCAAAAAAAAAAAGAACATTAATAATTGATAAACTCGTGACGGTAAAAAGAACATAATGAATGCAACAATAGATTAGAAGAAAAAAAGATAATAACTTCCTCCATATTCAAAAGAAAAAACACAATTGAGATATATATACCTATATAAATGTTTGTAAGAAAACTAGTGGACGAACCAAAGAAGCACAAAAAATGAATCAAAACACTAATTTTTTGTGCGAAAGAAAAATGTACAGAAATCTTGATGATGGTAGCGAAACCAAAAAACAAAAAAAAACCACTTTGAAAAGGCTAATTGACTTTTGTTACTTTATTGGTGTTTCTTTCGAATTGCATGCCTCGTTTCTTTGGGTGGCGGCATTGATAATCCGTTGAGACAGGGAAAAGATCCGTTTCCTTTAAAACCACTCCATGTGTTGTTTGAAAAACATTTGCGGTTGGTTTCACAGAGACAAATTCCGTTTGTATGACATCCATTGAAATGCACAGAATACCCAACACATAGTTCATCTCCGTGAGATTGTCGAGCACATGAGGAATAAGGACATACGGCGATTCCTCTGGTCTTAGTGTGAGTCCCAACGACACATCGCGTTCACTCACAAAGCAAATGGATGCGTCACTGCTATGCATCACAGGCGTTCCACTGCTGCGGAGGAATTGAAACGCTCCCTTTTTAGTGTGTACAAGAGTCAAAGCCACAGCGTGCCAATCCTTTGAGTGTTCTCGTGCGAAATCGTCTACCGTGCTCTCCACAACACATGCGGCGTCGACCGTGTAGTTGGCGTCGGTGTCGTCTTGGGAAAGCGTGAGGAGAACACGCACCGCGTCCCTCACCTCGAGTCGAACAGAAACGAGTGGCTTTCCATCTTTAAAGACTCCCCAAATGCGCACATCGGTCCAGTCGGGGCGTGCGTAAAGCGCGAGGCCGCCGCGAAACAACGAGACCGCATCGCGCGCCTCCATCCATAGCAGATGCGCATTCGCCGCCCTTTCCTGTTCCGACGTGAGCAGCGCGGAGAGCCACGGTCGATCCGCCCAATGCGTCACCCATCCAAGCGGCGACGCAACCCCGCCCTCGCAGGAGGCCGTACGCTGGAAGTGTGTTCCTCGAAGACAGAGAAGGGGAACACCAGAAACCATTCGGCAGTGCACCACCGCGTAGGCACAGCCCGGACGGAGGCCAATGGCATCATACACACTCCACACACTTTCATTACATAAAGACACCGCATGCGGTGGGGGTGCGAAAGCGCGCAGCACCACACACGCCTCACCGTAACGTTGAAAATGATAAATGGTTTCATACAATGCTTGGCTCGCGTTTGGCGCGCCGGTCCAGCAGTGGTCGATGCTCGCACACGGCCAACCACTCAAATCCGAGAGGACATGCGGAAGCGGGAGGGACAGAATCGCCGCGTAGGAGCCGAGCAGCTTCGCGTACGCCTTCTCCAACAGCGGCAGCCACAACATGTGGGCGTTATCTCGGCAGCGCGAAAACTCGAGACCGTTTTCGGCGGCGGGTAGAAAGTCATCCACGACAACAACACGCCACCATCCATTACGAGAGAGGGAAACACGGTAGGCGCCGAATTGATGCTCTAATCTCCCCATGGAAGCGCCTTTGGGGTGTCTAAAGAGACGTTGAATTTGGGTTGGGTACTCCGCCAAAACAGCAACCGCAGAAAGAAACGACAAATCGGGAAACGCCTCCCCCTCCTCCACATGTAATGGTGAAGGAAGACCGATACAAAGGGAGCTCGCGGCACCTCTCCCGGGGTGTAAATACATGGAAGGTCTCTTCCAACAAAGTGGGGGAATAAAAAAGGCATCCCACGCAACCCTAAACAACGAGACGTGTCGAGGAGGAAAGTCTAAATCGACAAATGGAATCTGCTGCGTTAGACAGGATTGGATAAGCCTCTCGGAAAGATCCCGCTCTTTACCTTTTTCCGTGTTTACGATTTCCTTCGCCAGAAGCCCCATCGCCGACAGTTGACGGAACGATGGATCCTTTGCGTTCAACACCTCCTTCACATGTGTTTGAATGGGAACGGCTTGGGAGAGATTGTCCTCCTTCATTATCACCCCCTTCAGCAGCACAGCGGTCGCGCAGGGCGGAAGAATGAGTTTCATGTTGTACCCTCCAGAGGTGAGTGCCGTCATGGACGCAGAGGGTCCCGGGGTTGGAGGGGAATCGGCCCATACAGTGTACACCACATGCATCTCAAAGTGACGTGTGTCGTTGTAAAAGGCCCAACTCCCGTCACGTGTGATGATGCGATATAACAAACCCTGCGGAAAAACAGAACGCACAATTCCATCGACCGCGGGACCGCAGTATCTGTACGGGTGCGACCTCAAAGAGAGCAAAGCTGAGTTTCCATCACGCCATGCGTTGTTGCCGTCATTGTCCAATTCTCCATCGCAGTCGGATGCCGGGAAATCGATATCCCCAAAAGTGAAGGAATTCATGTCCTTCTCACCAATGGTTTCATTTGTAGTAAAAGTGCAATACACACATTTTTTTTCACCCTCCAGCTCTCTCAAACGTCTTTGAAGCATATTATTTTGGTGCAGTAGATTTCGCTTCCTCTCTCGCAGTTCAACGATGCGCTGCGCTCGTAAACGGGACTCGTTCAAGTGTCTCAGGACGGTTGAATGGAGATCTGAGTAGCGCTCAAGAGCGGCTAAAAGATCCGCTTCTTTGCCTTCAATATCCGCTTCACGTTGTGTCCAATCGCTACTACTTTCTCCATGTGAGCCGAAAAGAGAACTAAAATCAACTTCCGCAACCATGTTTCGTCCTCCTTTCTTGGTAACGGAATATTAATGACATACAAAAAATAACGAGAAGGAAAAAACGAAAAAAAAAAGTATTTTCCAATTCATATCAACACAAAAAAGTACGACGTCCTTTTGACCGTTATTGATGTTTTTACTGTTTGAAATCAACGATCAACATAAATAACCACAAAAATTTTTTTTAAGAAGTGTCAAATGAAAGATTGAACAATAATTTTTTTAAAAATGAACCATACGTTTCGTAGAAAAAGTTCAGAAACACGAAAGGAGTAACTATAATGACAGAAGCAAAAAAGAAAAAATCACAGGAAAAAGAAACGATGGGACACGAAAAAAAGGAAGAGAAACAAAATTTGTTCTTACATTTTCTCACGCTTCATATACATAAAAAAATAAATAAATAAATATATATATATATATATATATATATATATATATTTGTATAAATAAATATGTATATAAATGCAACAGTACAATACTTTCATTCTCGTGTCAGTGAGAAAAAAAAATTCATAGGATAAAAGGTGTCTGGTAATAATTTAAAAAAATAAAAACAATAATGAAATACACGAAGTGGAGGGATAAAGAAAAAAATGAACATCTTTACACATCAAGAAGTTTCGCAAACCATCAAATCCATTCCGTTGCAGGTGTAACTACTGATGGATGCTCATTCCACAACAATATATATATATATATATATATATATATATTTGCTGTTCTACTTTCACACATGATGAAAAAAAAAAGTCAATCACCATAACAGCACACCATCCAAAGTATATATTTAATCGGTTTTTATCGCTTTTTTTTATCGTTTTTTTTTTCTTATTTTGTATTTCCTACCTACACAAAAATGAATGTTTAAGCCTGCCTCACATCATGACGCCAAAAATACCTGTACCCTTTTTGAGAGTAACAATTCCGTGCTGCGAGCGTATCTGAAATTCAGTTTCTACACTTTCACTTGCACAAGATGTAAAGGCCTTCTTTCCGGAGAAAACTTTACAGTCGGGGTGAGGTTTCACAAAGTTCACGTGCATTCCATCACCCATGGAACGACTTGTAAGCATTCCAATGGTGTAAGGTCGTTTTCCGTTTGATTCGTGTATTCTTGGGATAATCAAGTATGGACTGTATTTGGGTGTGAACCGATAGTGCATCGCGATATCCCGCCCAACAATGAAGCTAGGAGTCCTCGCCGGCATGTCGGGATCGGTAGAGGCGCAGAGATCCAAAAACTGCGCATCCGCATCTTGTCCATCACAGCAGGAGACGCAAAGCATGAGAGGGGCAAGTTCGGCCGTTGGATCGTTGGGATCTTTTCCCCGATCATCCTCCTGGGAGAGAATGCAGTACGCCTCCACAGGTGTGGTTACATGCAATTCGAGCACCACATTTGGTATCAACTTGTCAAAGAAACCTCGAACACGGTAATCCTGAAAGGCAAACCTGGTAAAGCAGATACCACCGCCTTCAAATAACGACAGTGCCTCATTCCAGTCCAACCAAATAGAATCACGCACATCCTCCTTCTCCGGGAAACAGCGAACAGTGTCCAACTCGGAATGGTCGTCCCACTTTATAGCCTTTCCGGACCCTAAAGCATCCCAATCCGCGCGCAACGAAGGGCAGCGAATCTTCACCAGACGGGCGTCGTCATGACGCTCCATATCCAGCACACAGTAAGACATGCCGTATTTAAATCCGAGTTGGGTGAGTGCGGAATCGGTCGGCCCCTCATCCGGTGCGCTGAGGCAGACCACATCCCCGCGGTGATGGCGGGACTCCAACACGAGAAAGAGATTCGATCCCCGCGTCGGGGAGAACCCCTCCGCGCGCGAGGCGATCCATTCCGCATCAAAGCGATACGTCGGGAAGCCGGTGAAGTCCTGCAGCGCCTCGAGGACGTCCCCGAACTGAATCGCGGCGTAGCTCCCATGCACCTTGGCGTAGGCCTTCTCCAGGAGCGGAACCCACAACTTGCAAAGGTCATCGTCACAGCGCATCGAGACGGGTCCGCGTCGGGAGGCGGGGAGGTAATCGTCCAAACACACACTCCGCCACCATCCGCCCGAGTGGACGCGCACACGAAACGCGTGTCGCCGCCGCTCCGCCTTTCCCGCCGCGATGGAGAGGGGGTGGCGAAAGAGCTCACGCACCTTCATAGGGAACTCCGCCAAGATGGCCATTGCACTCACCAAATACAAGTCGCCCCCCTCACCAAGGTGCGGATCGCCTGGACGAACGCAACCGCGGAAGAGACGAGCGGGGTGTGGGGATAAATCGGACAAATACGCCATTGGACGGTGCCATGTGTGGGCGGCGATGAAGTTGGCATCCACAGACGGGCGGTAGAGCGAGGTGTGGATGGGGGGAAAGTGCGGATCGATAAAGTCCAACACATCGTCCCCACCGCTGCGCAACACGACACCGAGCACCTCATTCTCGGAGACGTTGGAACACTTTTTCCGTACCCTATCACAGATTTGTTGAAGTTCGGCCAAAATGGCATCGTTTTGACGCTTGACGTGTCGGTTGGTGTACGCACTCGTTAGTGTGTGGGCCACACTCGCATTGTCAAAGCCATTGACCACACCAAACACGAGGGCCTCAGTTTCCATTGGGAGAACCCAAACGCGTGCTTCGTATTCGCCCGAAGGGAGACGCCGTAGTCTCGTTTTCGGACCCGGCGAGAGTTTGGATAAGCTTCCAAAGATGAACTTGACCTCCATTTTATATTTGAGGGTGTCATTAAAAAAGAACCAACTACCATCCTCTGCGACGATGCGGTACAAGAGTCCGGCCTTAAAAACGGGGAAAATACCTCCCGTGACGCTTGGCTCGGCGTAGGAGAAACGCAGCGGGGACACCACGTCACGTTGGAGGGCGGTGTCGAACACACAAAGCTGTTCCGTGTCGGGTTGAAGGTCCTCAAACTCATCGTGCAGCTCATCTATAAACTCCCTCTTTGGGTTGGAGGGGTCTACTTTCATGTATGGAGAATGCGAGGAAATGTCATCTATTTGATTGCTCTTTACAACCGATCGCTCCATCATTTGCTTTCGCTCCGCCGCCGAAATTCGGCTGCGAAGTTGACGGTTGTCCTCTTCGATTCCATGGCACTCCGCGTCCAGGCGGTCGACTTCCTTTTCCTGATCGCTGTAAAAGTGAAAGCAATGGTTAATGAGACTACGAACAGCTGGATCACCAGCGTCATTCATCAGAGCACTGGACTCGCCGCTTTCGTCTGTAGAAACACCTAATCGGCTCGATTCTCCTCTTCGCAGAGAGTGATCCTTTCCAGCACTGAGAAAACTCCATCTTTTCGTTTTACTATGGACACTGTCACCATGGATAGTATGGGAGGTGGCAAAACCCACAGACTCTTCAGACACAACAGGAGCAAAGTTTATACCATCCATTCTCTATTTCTACCAAAAAGAAAAAGGAAATCTAACATTGTATGCAAAAAAAAAATGATAAAAAGCAAATTTACCGCATTGAATTTGAAAAGCAAAAAAAAAAAAACACATCATTGTTTAAACAAATAAATTTTTTTTAAAAGAGGTACAAAAATAATGCAAAACATGAGAAAAGGTATCAAAACCACAATAAATCATAGTAAGACAAACAGAAATCACATTTCCACCTTTTTTCTTTTCGAGTGTGTATGCAGGTATAGCCCCCCATTGTTTTTTGTGCTTTTTTTTTTGTGCATATGTAAAATAAATATAAAAAAAATTCCTCAAGAAATGAAACAAATTCCAAAAAGAGAGGCCCGAATACATGTATCTCGACAGGTTACTACAAGACTCTCCTTCTGAGGTAACGTGTTTCTCTCCAATTGTTGCATGTACGAAGACAAAGAAATCGACTGTAAAAAGAAAAGAAAACGAGAAAAACAAAACAAAAAGTGTGAAGTGTAGAGAATCCGCGCTTTCCTGTCTCCAATCTCATTGAGACTTCTCATCATCACTCTGAGGTTTCTTTTTTTTTTTTGCTTTGTTGGTGCTGTTTCTGTTATACTCCAATTCCCCAAATTGAGGGTAACAAAAGCTACATGTACAACGTCAATTTAGAGATACATAAATATGCATATATAAATGTACATAAATATATATATTTATATTTATATATGGTTGTCTCCCCTTCTATCCCTCTCTCTCTTTTCTTTTTTTTTGTTGCTTCTTTCTCTTCATGAGATGTTTTTTGTTTTTTTCTTTTGTTGGCATAATTTGTTGTAATTGTTTCCTCGAACCCTTTATACAATCAAGCTTCTCTACTTGCACTTAAAAGGAGTGCCACCTTTTTTTTTTTTTGCTTTTTCTTCCCTTCCTTACATGGAATATTTTTTTTTGTTGTTTTCAATTTTGATTTGCCCATTTATTCATATTACATTTTCATTTTGTCCTTTTTTTGTTTTCCACCTTAGCGCCCATATTAGCTTTCATTTGCTCTCGTACGTATATAATTTTTTTTTCTTTGAAATCTCTTTTTGTTTGTTGTCTTTATATTTATATATACATAAACATATATATATATATATATATATATATATATTGATGTATATAAAGTGTGATTGGTCATACAGCGAAAAAGTAAATCATAAAATAATACACCAAAGATGCACTCCAGTATCTTGTCGTCATCATCTCAATTTTACTATCTACACCAAAAAAAAAAAAATCGTTCATTTCATGAAGTTTTTTTTTTTCGTTTGTCGTTTGTTTTTCTCTTTGATTTTTGCCTGTTTATAAATATATCTTTTTTTTTTTTCTTCCCCCCCCCCTCTTTCTCTCTCCATTGGGGTGTACGATGGGGCACACATTACAGTTCATGCTTACCGTTTTCCTTGTTTGACAGATTCCCATTTGTCATTTCCTCCGCGACACCGTTTTCCTTCACAGGTGCCATGGCCTCATCCTGTGAGCCGATCTCGTGGTACTCCTCCGTCTTTTCAGGCGCCTCAATAATCTCAAACTCGTTCTCCGATGACTTGTGCGACGCGTGCGGCGTTTCCTTTTCCTCCACTTCCATCGGTTTGTTCGCCGCATACGTGGCGGCGTAGTCGGCCTCCGCGATTTTACTTCCCGTATCCGTCACGACCGCCTCTCCCGGTGTCTTCTTCTGAAACGCGCGAATGACCTCCGTGGTGTGTTCGACCACAAACGTCACTCGGTTGCGGAAGACCACACTGCTCTCATCGAGTTTGGTAAACTGCACGTCCACCTTTCCCTCGAGGGGGGCGGTGGCGCGGATGCCGACCACGAACTCCTTCCGTCGCCCCTCCGATGTGCCTTTGCGGTGAATGCGGGGAATCACAAAGTACGGCTCCCCGTTTGGCTCAAATCGGTACGTCATGGCCACCTCCCGCGCAACGACAAAGTTGTAGGCGTCGGATGCCACCTCCGGGTCCGCCGTGCTGCTTTGCACGACGCGCTGCTTGTTGCCCTCCCCGCGCGAGACGCTGAGCATGATCGGGGCGTGGCGCGCGTCGGGGTCGGAGACGGCGAGGCCGCGCTTGTCCTTCTGCGAGAGCGTCAGCACGAGCTCGACCGGCTCCGTCGGGTTCACCATGAGCACGACGCTCGGGCAAGTGTGGTGGAAGTCGCCCTGCACGCGGTACTCGTAGCACGGCGCCGTGTGTCGGGTGTAGATGACGCCGCCGCCGTTGAAGTACGTCGCGGCCTCACTCATGTCGACCCAAAAGGACCCGTCCTGCGCCGCGGCGCCGTCCGTGTCGGGGTTGCACGCCCTCTTGGCCTCCGCGTGTTTGTTCCAATTTGGTGAACCCGCGCGCCAGTTGCCACTCCACGGCGTCCCCCCGGCGTTCCACGGGTTGTGCACCTTGAGCAGCGTGAGCCCACTCGGCGCGTCGACGCAGTGCACCGAGGCGACGTAGTAGGTGTGTCCGCACTGCAGTCCGGTGTGGGCGTAGACCCCCGCCTCGTCCTTCGCGGCGGTGCTGAGGACGAGGACGTGCCCGGCCGCGCTGTGCTGCGCGAGGCGCGCGGCCATCCCCTCCGCGCCGTCCGCCCACTCCGCGTCGAAGCGGTGGACCGGCGCGCCGCTAAAGTCCTGCAGCGCGTGCAGCGCGTCGCCGCCGGTGATGGCCGCGTAGGACCCGTGCACCTTGGCGTACGCCTTCTGCAGAAGCGAGACCCACAGCTCCGCCGGGTCGTCGCGGACGTGGGCGTAGCACTTGACGCCCCGCACCGTCGGGAGGTAGTCGTCGACCACGACGTTCGTCCACCAGCCGCCCTTATTGAGCCACACGCGGTACGCCCCGACGCGGCGCTCGGCGTCACGCGTGTGCGCAAACATCTCCCGCACGCGCGACGGGTCCTCCGCGAGCACTGCCATGGCGCACGCGAACCACCAATCCCCCAACGCCCCCGCCGCCACGCACTGCGGCAGCACGGCGCCACGCAGCGCGTCCGCCCCGTCCGCCCCCGCGCAGTCCCGCGGCCGGCGGAGCTCGAGGGGGGCGATGGCGCGGCCGTCCACATCCGCCCGCGCAAAGAGACGCGCAGACGGGGGGAAGTGCGCGTCGACAAAGGCATCGCCGCGCGCCACGCACTCGCGCAGCGCGGACTCCGAGTCCCCGGCGGACGTCGGCGCCGCGTCCGGACGGAGAAAGCGCGACGCGTCGGGGGAAAAGGGCGCCGCAAACGCCTCCGTTTCGCAAATCTCGGCGTTTCCCAACTTGACCGTCTCGAGCGGCGCGACGACGGCGGAGGCTTCGCGCCAATCGGCAGAAACGGACGCGTCGGGCGGAAAGCGGCACCGCACACGCGCCGCATACACGAGGGAGTCGTTATACAAGTAGCACACGCCGTCCCGCACGAGGCGGAAACACGCGCCGGCGGGGAGGAGCGCCTCCCACGCGTCGAGGGCGTCAAACGGAACGGTGCAACACGAGTGCCGAAACGGCGACGCGCGGGACGCGATGAGACGCGCCAATCGGGCGGAAGCGGCCGCGTTGGGGTCCTCGACCTTCACCACCTCTTCCTTCGGGGCCTCCTGCGGGATAACGGCGACCTCCTTCTTGGGTTGCACCACGGGCTTCACCTCCGCCTTGGGTTTCTTCTCCGTGGAGTTGCAGCAGCCCATGATGGGGATAGAAGGGACGATGGGGTGTTTTGTTGTGTGTTTTTTTTGAGTAATACTTTTTTATTTTTTGCTTATTTGAACCTTTTTTGCGTGCTTTTCTTTTATATATATATAAATATATATATATATATATATATATATCTATGAACACTGCTACTTTTGTGTATGAAGAGAATTAGTAGATGTAAAAAGGAAAAAGTAAGAAATGGTTTTTTCTTTGTAAATTTAATTTTATTGAAAAGCAAACACAGCAAGCACAAAGAGTAAGGCAGAGTAAGGAATGACGTCTAAATGTGTCTTCCACTGTTCATGTATACACCAATAAAAATAGAACAGCTACAACACCACGTAGCAAAAAAAAAAAACAATGCGCATTCACTAAAGAAAATAAAAAAACATACCTTCCTTAGTAATTTCAATGTATTGCAATGAATGAATTCAAAAAAAAAATAACATGGATGTTGTACAAGCAACAACAACAATAAAAAGAGAATACAACAAAAACAAATATTCTCTACATTAAAATATCGTTTTGGTTTACTTATATTTCGTGCAGCAATATAATTAAAAAAATCATAATTATTGGAATGCGTCAACGACATTTTCAAAAAAAAAATGATATCCATTGCTTTCTGTTGTCCATTAATTTCATCGTTTGCATTATTTAAATGATCCAAAAAAAGAACACAAATTACCCTTTTTTTTCTGCAAAATGAACCAAGCTATAGATATATACATACATACATATATATTCATTAAAAAAAAAAAAAAACAGCACCAATCCACGCACACACAAAAAAAAAAACTTATATAGGAAATAGTTTCTAAAAGCAAAAGTAAGACATATATTTATCGTTTTTTTTTTTTGAATTCCCTTTTTGAAACATTTTACATTTTTTATTATTTTGTAGAAAGTACATATTGAAAAGTTATTACTATTAATGGCTTTTTTTCTTGTGTAACCTTTTTTAAAAATTCTTTACTCTATTACTTGGGTAGAAAACAATAATAATAATAATAATAAAACACTCAAAAATCGATTCTATTCTAAAGCACAATTTCCCCCAAGAACGAACACAATGACAAGAAAGCAAAAAAAAAAACATAAAAAACATAAACGTACCATTTCAGACTTCATTCTATTTCTTCATAAAAAAACAATAAACTCACTTCACCTTTTTCGACTTCTGTATAGATGTCCCCACGCGCAGGGTGGCCACATTGTCGGGTTTTTTGCGTTGAAACTGCACCGAAATCGATGTCGCGTCCTCCATCGTGTAGTTTGGGAGATTCCTCAACGCCTTGTGCTCTTTTGGGATCTTTTTAAAATCCACCTCCAACCCACCTGTGCCGACTTTGGTTGGGGAGAGGAATCCCAACGTAAACGCTTTCGGCGTCTCCTCCCGATTGGCCATAATGCGGGGAATGATGTAATACGGCGACATCTTCGGGTCTAGCGTCCACTCCATTCCCACATCTCGACTTACCGAAAAGGTAAAGGTGCCGCTGGAGGGCTCCTCGGGATCCATTGTGCTGTTCGACAAGAGCACGTATTCCCCTTTGGCGCGGTTAAACCCCGCGAGGCTGAGAAGAAGTCCCTTGTAAAGCGCGTCGGGGTGACCCGTCGGGAGGGCGCGGTGGTCGCGCTGCGAGAGAAGCAAAACGACGCGCACCTTACGCCGCACACGCACCTCCAACGCCACACTCGGGGCGAGGCCGAGAAAGACACCTCGCATGCGATAGTCCAGCCACCCCCGACGCGCCATGCAGACGCCGCCGCCGCTAAAGAAACGCACGGCGTCGGACCACTCCATCCAGAAGGTCCCATCCTCGCGTGGGGTCGGGCGGCACGCGGCGCGCACCAACGGGTGTTTGCGCCACGCCGCGCTCCCCGCGCCCCAATCCCCCGTCCAGCCCCCGCCCCCGCCCCACGGATTGCGCACGCGGAGGAGCTTCACATTCGGTAAGTGAAACTCCCGCACGTCGAGCACGGCGTAGGCGTGGCCCATGGCGAGACCGGCGCGCTGATAGCGCAGCGCCGCCTCCGTCGGGTTGGCGGACGCGTGACGGCCCGTGTAGGCGCTCGTGTCACGTCCGGGTGTGCTAATCGTGAGGAAATACCCCTTTTCCTTATACCGACGGAGGGATTTGAAGAAACCCGAGGCGGCCTCGCGGCTTTGCGTGGCATGGGACCATTCCTCATCGAGGGAGAGGACGGGAAAGCCGGTGAGATCCTGTAAGGCGTAGAGCGCGTCGCCGCCAATGATGCGCGCGTAGGAGCCGTGCAGCTTTGCGTGCGCCTTCTCCATGAGGGCGACCCAGAGGGCACACGGGTCGTCCGCGCACCGGCCAAATATCGGTTGGCTGTTCAGCGTAGGAAGGTAACTGTCGACAATGACATTCTCCCACCAACCGCTGGAATTGAGGGTGATGCGGTAGGCCCCGACTTTTGACTCCTTTGCGGCGGCGTGGTTGGAGACGGGGTGGGCGAAGAGGGAGCGCACAAAGGACGGACGCCCCGCCACCACACTCAACGCGCACATCAACCAACAATCCCCCAACTGTCCTTGATCGATATCCTCCGGGTCAATCCCACCGCGAAAGAGTTGGATCTTCCTCTGGCGCTCCTCGGGGATGTAATCGGTCGGGCGTTTCCACGTAATGCTGGAGAGATTCTGCACCTTCTTCGCATCACTCGCGCGTTGCAGGGAAACGACGCCGGGAGTGAAGGTCAGGTCGACATACATGACGCCGTGTTTGCGACACTTGCGCAGCAACTGCTCCTCCGTGCCCTTCTTTGGGTTTCGACGCTCCACCTCATGTAACTCTTTTTTTAACTTGGCCTCCGCCTTTGCATTGACCTTTTGTAAGTAACTCTGCGCGAGTGGACGGGATCGAACAGTGAGGCGGACGACGTGCGGATTTGGGGATTCAAAGAGGAGAAACGGCGCCGTCTCCAATGGGTACGCCGTGAGATTGGCGGTCCACACCTTTTCCTCTTTTTTCAATTCCGTGTTGCCAAGTTTCACAATGGAGATGTCCGCATTAAACTGCATCATGACGTGCACCTCATTTCGCATCGTGTCATTGTATATATACCAACGCTTGCCGTCCTCGACACGAAAGCACACACCATTCTCTAAAAGGTTAAAACACTTGCCAGAGCATGTGGGACCACCAAACTTGAACTTGTATGCACGTTTCTCGAGCAGTCGTTGACGTTTGTTTCGAGACGCCGGTGAATTACTCGGAGCAGACGCCGCCGACTTCTTCGCCTCGTCACCACCACAGCAGCCCATTCCACTTGAGAGAAACTTGTAAAGAAAAATATTTTTTTTAAAAAAAGATTCAATGTATTAATAAAAAATATATGTATACAAATTTACATGTACAAATATATATACATATATATATATATATATATATATATATGTATGTGTGTGTATGTATGTATATGTGTGTACATGTCAAAATATTTTTACAATTTTTAAGCAAAGGAGTATTGTTTTTATCTGTAGCAAAATAAATTAAAAAAAGGACAAAAAAATTCGTTGTATTTATGTGTTCATCATATTCTCCTTTTTAAGAAACATTCATGCGCAGATATATTTGACAAGATCAAAACATCGCAAGAACAATTTCCCAAAAAACACACACAAACAAACAAACAAAAAAAAGAATCACAAACACAACTCGAGACCGTCGTTCCATCCTAAACGGATGGCGGGAATATGCACCGCGTCTGTTTCTGTGGGATGCACAACGACATTTCCTGTGGAACTAAAAAAAAATGACACAAATGGAAACGCACAAAGCGGCAACTCCCCGGACTGACTGTGATCGGGATAGTTATTCGACACAAACACATACACAAACCTTTTCCCACACCGCTGCATCCAATCAAAGACGTTCTCCAACGCCGACAGCATTTGCGCCATTACTCGCACATTCGCCGCGTCCGTCATGCTGTCATCATCGACGACAACGAGTGACGGCGCCTCCGATGCGTCATTCCACGCACAAAACTCGCGCATCACATCCGCGCAACTTTCCACGTACGCAAACTCAATACGACGGAGAGCCGAGGCGTCGAGCGCACTCAACGCGGTGAAGGGTTGAGGCAGTTTGGAGTACATAATGTGCTCCTGACAGAGCACCATCACTCGATCCCCACGCAGAACGGTATTCACCACCGCTTGAAACGCAAAAGACGTCTTCCCGCTTTGTCGCGTGCCGCGAAGAAAGCAACCGTGACCGGACAAAAGCGGTAAATCCAAAGAGGACGCACCGGATGGGTCGAAAAAGAGAGAAAGGGGTATCGACATAACGGTAACCAATCAAACAAAATGGATGTAAAGATAAAAAAGGGGGTTGAAAATAAAAAAATACGTCTCTGTTTTGGACTGGGAAGTCTAAAAAAAAAAAAGAAAAAAAAAGGGGGAAAAATAAGCATTCGAAAAGAAATACCGAAAGCGAAAATGTAACAAGACCGACATGTTTATTAAAAAAGGATTATTTTTTGAGATTTTTTTTATTATTCATTCTCAATTAAAAAAAAAAAAATTATCTAGGCTTTCACGACAAGACAAAAGTCAGCTATCGAAAAACAAAAAAGTCAGCAAAAAAGAAATGTGACACAATCATTACAGATAAAATAAAGAGAGAAAAGGAAAAGGAAGCTTCAGGAACGACACAGGAATAATAAAGAAAAAAAGATTTTTTTTTTCTCTTAAAGGAAAGCTCCCATTGTCCATTCCGAAAAATCGTTCTTATAATAAAACCAAAACAAAAGAAAAATAAGGTACACGACAGCAAAAGCAAAAAAGGTAAAAGGCAACTGAGCAGATCCGAAAAAAAGAAAAAGAAAAACAGAAATGCACGCAATCTAAAATACTCAGAGTATGCACAGACGCCTAAACAAGGGAAAGAAAAAATTATCTTTCCATCCCAATAAAACCAATACTTTTACACACAAGTCACGTCAACAATTATATATATATATATATATTTTTTTTTACATATGTGTACTCCTTTTTTTTTCTCTAAAATACAAAAGAGAGAACTGCTCACCAAGAAGGAAGTATACCAAAAACAAAACTCCAAAAATATAATGGATCGTGTTGGCTCATTGAAATTGTACATAGACACCTCTTTTTTTTCTATGAATGTTTGTTTGCAAAAAATCAGTCTATAAGACTCATATACTTTGAGGAGGAGGACTTTTTAGCGTTATGAACACTAGACCCTTCGCACATCTTCGGAAAGCCCATTGGTGGTTTATACTGAAATGTCGTCACCACCGAGCGTGCACCTTTGGTGTCAAAGGTGGGGTAATTACCAAAAATACGGCACTTTTCGTCCAATTGCTTTACATTGACCTCCACCTTGGAGGCGGTTATTTTACTACTCATGAGAAGGCCGAGTACGAAATGTTTGTTCACCGCGTCCGGACCATCCCGCTTCATGCGTCGTGGGATAATGTAATAGGGTGATCCTTCCGGTTTGAATTCATACTTTAGCGCAACCGATTTCGCCATCAAGAAGAGAAAACTCGACGACGGCTCCTCTGGTATCTCGGAGGAGCAGCACTGCACTGTTTGTCGCCCTCCCTGTGTGGCGCAAAGGTTAATGAGAAGTCCGGTGTATTGACTATCGGGATCCGATTGCTGAAGTGCGCGGGTGTCTTTTTGCGAAAGCATCACCCACGCCGTGAAGGATTTCTTCACAACGAGCTCGAGAGTCACGTTTGGCGTCAAACCGTTAAAGATGCCGGGAAATCGGTAGTCGTGGTAGTTGGGTTGGTAAAAACAGACGGAGCCGTCCTCAAAAAAGCTCACCACATCTTTCCATTCCATCCAGAAGACACCATCGGCCCGTTTTTTTGGTCGGCAAAGCGCCTTAATGAGGGGATATCTTTTCCACATCTCACTCTCATCGCTCCAATCCCCACGCCACTCCACCTCATTCCCCCACGGGTTGCGAATCTTGAGGAGACAGAGTTGATGCAACGGAAAGTGCTTCACATCGAGCACGGAGTAGGCGTGTCCTTGCGCGAGGCCCGCCTTCCTAAAGAGCTCCTCCATCGATGCCGTTTGACCAACGGAGAGTTGTCGACGTCCCAGGTAGCTGCGCAGGTCCGTTCCCGGCGTGTCGACGGTGAGGAGGTAATCCCTCTTGTGCCACGCGTGGAGTTGTGCAAAGAATCGCTCCCGCGCCGCCGGACTCGACACGGCGGCGTCCCAAAGCGTCTTTAGGTACAGTGTGGGAAATCCGGTGAGGTCTTGCAGCGCGTGGGACGGGGAGCCGCCGGCGATGGCCGCGTAGGAGCCGTACGCCTTGGCGTATCCCTTCTCGAGCAGCGAGACCCAGAGGTCGCATGGGTGGCGCCGGGTGCGGGCGAAGCACGGGAGTTTGGCGGCGGCGGGGAGGTAGTCGTCGAGCAGCATGGTGCGCCACATGCCGTGCAGGTTGAGCGTCACATGGTGCGCCCCGGCGCGGAGCTCCCGGCGTCGACGGCAGCACATGTGGGGATTGATGAAGATGGAGGTAATGGTGCGCCGCGACTCCGCCACCGCGGCGATGGAGCAGAGCAGCCAGCAATCGCCCAACGCTCCCTGATCGATCTCACTAGGTCGCACGCCGTGGTTGTAGAGGTTGATCTTATGGTGCCACGAGGTCGGAAGGTAATCCCGCGGACGGCGCCATGAGAGTTTGTCGAGATCCCGTAAGCGCACACTCGTGTTGCCCGATGGGTCCGCGCAGATGGACGCACGCGTTGGGGGGAAATTCATGTCCACATACGGCAACTTGTGTTGGATGCATTGACGTAACACATCGCCCTCATTTTTGGGTGTGTGTTTGGCGTTGCGAATCACATCCGAGATGGCGTGCGTTTCCCTTTGCACCTTTTCCCGTGCGGTTTGGTGATACCGCGTCTTCTCCGCCTCCGAAAAGGGTTGAGAGGTCATTTTCACCTCAAAGCCATTTTTGACACCCTTTACGAACTTTTCCGTCTCGAGTGGCATGATATCCAACGCCAACAGCGACTCCCCTGAGGGATTCGAGTAGCGAACCGTTGTCTTCCCAAGGGCCTCCACTTTGGAGCCGGGACCAAACGTTACCTCCACATGCATGCGGGAGGATTGGGTGTCGTTGTAGTAATACCACGTTTTCCCCTTTTCCACACGAAAGAGACGACCTTCCTTAAAGCATGCCATCACCGTTCCGCCAGAGACGGTGGGTTTGCCACACTCGTAATGTGGTTTATCCTCACAACAGCCGCAGCATGACATTTCACTGAGCTGCAGTAATATGTAAACAGTGATTGCCCTTATTTAAGGATTTCACATACAAAAAAAAACAAAAAAAAAGAATATGTAACAAAGAAAAGAGACAGTATCTCTTGTTCGTAGAACTTTTACTACTGTGTGGTATATATATAATTTTTCTTTACTATAAACATGTATTTATGTACCTCTAAAACACAAATGCGTGAATCTTGACGGGGAAATCAAAAACAAAAAAAAATGACACTATGCACAAAAACGGGTGTGCAAATGTCTAAAGAAAAGAAAAAAGTATTTTTAAACAGTAAAACAAAACGATAAACTAATAATCAGCAAAGAAACAGAGTATCTCATTTAAACAGATTTAAAAAAATATATCAAGTTGCAGTAAGGATTAAACGTAACAAAAAAAAAAAAAGGACGAGAAAATTTCTTTTGAAAAAAAAAAAAAAAGCGAGTGAGGGTAAAGCAAATATCAACATTCCACTTCGAAAATCGTAAATACTAAAAAAAAAAAAAAGAATAGAAAAGACTGTTTTTTTTTCTTTGTTTTTTGTTCCCTGTTTAATAATCATGCACATAGGCACAACCCCCTACCCCCCCAAAAAAAAAAAAACATCAGTAACCGAGAAACAGTCATTTCCACATTATGTGCACTTTGCAAGAAGAAGCCAAAAAAATTTTCTTTTCTTAACAACACACATAAACAGAGAATAACATACAATACGAGAAGAGTAATCGACAAAATACAAACAGAGAAAAAAAGGAAATTAAAATGACACATAGAATAATAATAATAATAATAATATATATATATATAAAGATACTCACATCACACATATACGTCTACAAAGTACAATTGAAAAATTGTCTAAGCATGAAAAATAGTAAAAAAAACAAGATACCGCAGAAAAGGCATAGTCCCATAATAAAATCTCCGTTCTCTTCATCATAAATAAAAATGTAACGTATAAAAAAGGTCAAACTACACCTACAAATTGCAAGAAATATAATTTTCTTCACAAACATACATTAACAAAAAAAAAAAGAAACGTCTTAGTTTTTTTTTTCATTTTTTGCTCATCTAACCAAATAATTTGATCGGACACATATATGCATACATACATAATCACACTCTTTTTTGCATATGTATACTTTGATTACGTTTTCTCTCCGAAAAAATCGAGTAAATTTTGAACCATTGGTGCCGGTGTCGGTACCTTTGAGTTTAGAGGTGGTTTTGGAACTTTTGCCGACTTCGAGTTCTGCGGTGACCGCTGCGGAATTTCCTCCCGAAAGAAGGAGGAGAGGTACAACCGAAACCGACGCTCAATAGCCATAATCACACTCCGTTTAAGCTCCTCTTCGCGAATAAGCTGTGCCATCACCGCCTCCGCCTCCGCATGTGATGCTCCATTTGAGGTTGGCGTTATGGCACGAATGGTGGCGACTGTTTTATTGGTTTCCGCGTTTGCATGAATAGTCTCCGTCAAAGGCACCCTTGTGGTGGATGTCGCTTTTTTAGTCCCCCCACCGTCCGTTCCGACCCAACTGTCACTTGGCTTCTTTTGCACGATGGCGGAGTCGAGGGACATGCTCGTCGAGACGGGCGGCGAAAGGCCGCGCGGAAAGAGACCGCCAATGACTCCCACGCTTCGGTCCGTTTCACCTCCGCGAGACCTGGGGGACGGCGCGTTGGTTCTTCTCGGGGAGGAAATGGACGGGAGGGAGGCGGGGGGGAGGGCGCCGAGTTTGAGTTCGCTGGATTTGCTAACAGAGGGCGGCTCGTTTGGCTTCACGGAGCGAAACATGGCTAGTTGGCCCCCGAAGGCCGGAGCCACGGCGGTCTCGCTCGGCTCATCGCAGAAGTCGTTGAGCGACATTTGGCTCTGCGCCTGAAAGGAGAGGAGATGTGTGAAGATGCAATCCCCCCCGGCGGAGAGGAACGAGCGCGCCGATGCCAAGTCACTCCCTTTCATGGAAAAAGAGGCCTCTTTGGCCAAAAAGTTATCCAACGCGTGACTCACATACTCCGAGATGTGATCACTGCCGAGGGAAAAGCTTTGCTCCCCACTTTTCCCCGCAGACGGCTTGCCCATCGCGCTGCGTTGCTTGTAGCCTTGAATGATGCTATCGAGGAGTGTGTCAAACTGGTCGTGCCTCGTCCCAACGCCGTTCGCAGCGGAGGTGAGTGAGAAATCCCTCTTCTCCGCTCCGTTTGCCGTCCACGGCTTCACGAGTTGCGGCCGCTCGCGCAGCGGTTGGCCCGCGGTTGGCTTCGCGCTAAGCGGGGGGAGTATCGGCGACGCGGTTGGCACAGCGCCCATGCGGAGACCGGGCGGATGGGCGTCGAGGCGGTGCTCCGCCAACGGCTCCGACCCGTACACGTTGTAGAAGAAGTCCATCATGTTTTGGCGGAACTCCGCCCCGGCGTTGGACCATTGCGCCACGCGGGGGGAAAGCTTGGGGCGGGACAAACTGTTTGCACCGCCCGGCAATGACGGGGGCGGTTGGTTGGTGTCCATACTCCACTGCACCGACGAACGACGACGTGGCGCGTCCGAAAGGGACGCCGTTCCCAACACGGGAGTGGACTCATGCGGTTTTATCACACCTTTGCGCGGTGTGCTCTCCTTCGCAGACATCGATGATACACGTTTGGCGTTGGTTTGGTATCGAAACCACAATTACAATGGTTTTAAGCTAGACTAAAGAAAAACAATACTTCTTTAAACAGATAAAAAAAAGCAAAAAAATACAAACGCGATACGATGAGGAAAAAAACAAACAAACAAAAAGAAACAAATCAACCAATACATAAAAAAAAAAATACGTAAAACGAACAAAACAACGCCATATAGAGAAATACATAGTACCATATATACGAAAAAGTAAAGATGATCACTTTTTTTTTTTTAACGCAATAGAAACAAAAAAAGAAAGAGTGAAGGCAAGACGAGAAAGACAAGCAAGAGAAGAGCGAAAAAAACTCAGAGCAGATCTTATTGGAGAAAAAAAACAGGGACAGCAAAACAACTAAAAAAAAAAGATGCGAGTCTACGCTGCTGGAGTTTGTGAAACGACCACCTTCTCCTCTTGAACCTTTTTAACCTCCTGAAGCACCAAGTCACTTAACTTTACCAGATTTTCGGCACGTCTGTGCCTTATCTCTTTTGAAACGGAGGTATCGTAGAGAAGGTATCGGCATGCTCGCAGAACGGTTTTCCGTACATCGGGCTCCGAAAGGGTCACCATCACCTCGATCATATCCTCCTCATTTAATTTGCTGCACGCCCCTTTAATACCGAAATGACAAGCACCCGCAAAATGGGAGACACCTGCCACCGTAGATGTGCTGAAGCTATCCATTTCTCGAAGGAATCCATTATCGTACAAGTGTTGCCGCGCCGCCGTGGCATACTGTTGGGCCACAATCTTCATGTACAACGGACCCGCGCGAGTGGAGATGGCGTCTCTAATGTGAATTACCATCGCATCAAGTGAGCCATCCTCGTCAATAAAGCGTGAAAGGTACTGAGATATGCGAAGCGTGCGACGCCGTTGTATGACCTTGCGAAGATTCACATCAAAGTAGGCGTTAGGAACGAATAAAAGGGCCCAGGAAACACGACCAATAAATGGATGAAGAAATTCAGCCCCAAGTGACTCCTCAATCTGCGTAAAGGAGGAATTTTGGCAACCTGTTGAGTCAAATGTACCGTTTGTGTCATACTGGCGCCGTCTATTACTGTCCGAGAGAACATTGTTTGCCTCCAGTAACTTTTGAAAGTGTATTGTCGCCATGGGATCATTCGGATTCTTGTCAGGATGCATCACAACTGCTTTGCGGTGAAATGCTGTACGAATCTCCGCCTGTGTAGCAGTCCGCGGCACATCAAGAAATGCATAGTAATCATTCGACTCCGGTGAAGATGGTTTTGGCTCCTCCTCCGCATTTGGTTTGTTCTTATTTTCCTCATGCATCTGCCAATAGAGCTGCTGCGCCTCGGTGAAAATGTCATCATCGGTTGCAGGAATACCTTCTAGCATACTCTTAAGGTGAACGACCACCCAGCATCCCTCCGTGCTGTCCCAAAATGAGTCCTCTCCAAATGCCTTTTCAACCGCCTCCTTTGAGTGATACACTCCCCGACACATCTGACTCACTCCGGTAGCAACACCATACGTGGCAAGGCCACCAAAGCTGAGAAGTCCCAAGCCAACCCCTTTTACAATCTCCCCGACACCTTCATTTTTTTTGGAATAAGGAAGAGCCACAAGACTTCCTACGCCGAGT
Source organism: Trypanosoma mega (assembly GCA_030849715.1). Taxonomy (NCBI): domain Eukaryota; phylum Euglenozoa; class Kinetoplastea; order Trypanosomatida; family Trypanosomatidae; genus Trypanosoma; species Trypanosoma mega. The sequence goes on along the minus strand of JASANV010001506.1, from coordinate 50,924 downwards.
CCAACGCCAACAGCAATGTTTCGGACTCCATCGGACAAACCTTGAAGTGCATGTTTTGGCTTTCGTGAGGCAAAGAGCATGTTAAAAATTTCACAAGGATCACTTGGAGCGGCTAAAGTAAATTGCGGATTGCTCGAATCTTCATTTTGCTGATTTTTCGTTTCTGACATGTTCGGGTGTAACGTGTCTTTTTCGTTTATACTCTCACGTTCGTCCTTTTTTATTTTGTCTGTTCGTTGCTGCCGTTGTTAAGAATTTTGATTAAAAAACAATCAAACAAGAACAAAAAAACAAATCAACGATATTTAAAAAAGATCACACAAAAGTAAAAAAAAATAAATAAACAAATATACTTTTTTTCTACAAACAATAGTAAGTCCATGTACGATTACAAAGTGCAACAAAAAAAAAGCAGTAGTAAAAAATGCTAAAAGAACAAAAAAACATCTTCAAAAATGCAAAAACAAAAAGCAAAAAGAAGGGTGGTTTAGTCAAAAAAAAAACAGACAACCAGAGCTTTGCAAATATTTTAATAACAACCTTTATCTAAGCATCGTACAGGACTCGCTATATGTCGACCACAGTGTTGGGAGAAACGTATTTTAAAACGGCGTTTCGGACGTATCACCTTTCTATACTGAAAATATTCCATCAAGTAGGTGTACTCCTTTTCAGAAATGTGATGAAGAACTACAGAAGAGGGTTTGATTGCATTCTTGTTTGAACCAACATGAACATTATGAAATCGACACTTTTTTTCAGGAACAAAGATGACTGAACCACGATTGACATCATAAATACTCTTTCCAATCATTACATCCTCGTGATCCATAAAATAATCAACAAATTCACGACTTGTTTCATTAGTACGTGGCAACCGGGACATACGACGCAGCGATTGGTTTGATCCCAGCTGCTCAACCAGATCACGGGAGAGGGCTATGCAAAAACCAACAGCAAAGTGAAACTTAATTGTAACATTATCCGCAGAAAACTGCCAAATGCCCATCGCACCCCAATAAAGATTTCTTCGCGGTAACGTTTTCAAGTCCATCAAGTACTGTGGCACGTAGATAAACATGTCGTCGTCGCCCTTCGCGAAGAACGACGCAAGCGGAAACACGCGCGGGGCGAGTTGGAGCCACAGCAGCGATTTCTGACTCATCCCAACCTCGGCCTCAAAGCCCCAGAAGCCGGAGCCCCCAATCGACTTGTTGCTGGTCTGCTTTCCCTCGTTGAAATCGAGGAGAAGCACATCCCGCTGCTCCTCCGCCTCCTCGCGCACGGCGCTCGAGTAGGCGTGTCCGTGCGACGGGTGTCGGCCGAGAAGGTAAACCACAAGCATTTCCCCGCCGTAGTCGTTGCCGCGCCGCGCCACGCCGGGGTATGTCCAGCACGTGGCGCGCTGAAGGAAGCGGCGCCTCCGCCGCGCCTCGATGTCCTCCGACGGTATGCCGAACACAATCAGAAAGCTGGTCGAGTTCCAACGAGCCAACGTCTCAGGCGGCACGCGAAGAAACGGGGAATCGTGTACGGGCGCACGTACGACGGAGTCCTTCTCGACGTACTCCTCCGATGAGCTCGACGATGAATTCGGCAAGCCGCTCTCCGTCAAGGGACGCACACCAAAAGAGAGGATAACGAGCTGACAGAGCAACAAAATACAACAGGAAGCTGCGGTAAAAAGCACACAGTCGATCTTTCGAGTAGGCGCCACGAAAAACGAAATCATTAGTCGGCACAACCTACGACAAAGTGCGTATGCACATAAATGTCCTCGTTCTAAAAAAAGAAAACGATAAAGATGCAGAGAACAAAATAGGGGACACAATAGGCACACAAAGTAGGTAAGTCAAACAGATTCAGCAGCCAAAACATCCATAAGGCCGAACAATTAAACAAGCAAGTAGAGCACACACACACACGGCTGAGAAAAAATGAGCTCCACAAAAGGCACGGAAATATTCTTACAAAATAAACGGTGAGCACAGCAAATACGTGGCTCGCTCATAGTGTCACTGTCCACCGCAACCAAACAAACAGAAAAGGAGAAAAGGGCTCATCCGAATTCGGTGCGGAATGGCTCTCCGCTTCCCTTCTCACTGGTTGGAGGGTGAAGTTCAAAACGAGCAAAGAAAGAAACGCGGTTCAGTAGCAGATGCCACGCCAAATCAAAAGAAAAGAAAAAGGCAACAGTACAACAAAATCAAAACAGTAATAATGATAATAACAAACGACACATGGAATAGGTTTGCACATTGAGCCAGTCATGACAGAATGCACACTACGGAGAACACCCACCCATACAGCACACAGTCAAACGCCAACATGCCGATTCGGTGATGTTCAATCATACAACACGCACATAGCAACCCGGACAACAACGAACAGAGAATACGGCTCCGAGCACAGAAGATTTAAACACATTTCAAAATGACAGCAAAATAGTCAAAAAAGGTGCGAATATTCGTGAAAAAGAAAGAATAAAGTAAATAATATACGTGAAAGGTGCACAGAGATCCAACAACAAAAAAAGAAAGCAAAATATTATATTCAAGTAGTGCTGAACACAAAGAAAAAAATTATAAAAAATTGTATATACTTTCCAAATGATATAACTAAGAAAAAAAAGGTAAAAAAACACTGTTCAAAATATAAGATAATAGAAAATAAGATGACAAAGATAGAAGAAGAAAAGAAGCTGCAACAAATGATAAGTCAAACACTGCTCAGCAAATATTTTAATAACAACCTCTATCTAAGCATCGCAGAGGACTTCCTTTGCTACCCCCACATCGCTTTGAAAATCGTATTTTAAAACGGCGTTTCGGACGTATCACCTTTCTATACTGAAAATATTCCATCAAGTAGGTGTACTCCTTTTCAGAAATGTGATGAAGAACTACAGAAGAGGGTTTGATTGCATTCTTGTTTGAACCAACATGAACATTATGAAATCGACACTTTTTTTCAGGAACAAAGATGACTGAACCACGATTGACATCATAAATACTCTTTCCAATCATTACATCCTCGTGATCCATAAAATAATCAACAAATTCACGACTTGTTTCATTAGTACGTGGCAACCGGGACATACGACGCAGCGATTGGTTTGATCCCAGCTGCTCAACCAGATCACGGGAGAGGGCTATGCAAAAACCAACAGCAAAGTGAAACTTAATTGTAACATTATCCGCAGAAAACTGCCAAATGCCCATCGCACCCCAATAAAGATTTCTTCGCGGTAACGTTTTCAAGTCCATCAAGTACTGTGGCACGTAGATAAACATGTCGTCGTCGCCCTTCGCGAAGAACGACGCAAGCGGAAACACGCGCGGGGCGAGTTGGAGCCACAGCAGCGATTTCTGACTCATCCCAACCTCGGCCTCAAAGCCCCAGAAGCCGGAGCCCCCAATCGACTTGTTGCTGGTCTGCTTTCCCTCGTTGAAATCGAGGAGAAGCACATCCCGCTGCTCCTCCGCCTCCTCGCGCACGGCGCTCGAGTAGGCGTGTCCGTGCGACGGGTGTCGGCCGAGAAGGTAAACCACAAGCATTTCCCCGCCGTAGTCGTTGCCGCGCCGCGCCACGCCGGGGTATGTCCAGCACGTGGCGCGCTGAAGGAAGCGGCGCCTCCGCCGCGCCTCGATGTCCTCCGACGGTATGCCGAACACAATCAGAAAGCTGGTCGAGTTCCAACGAGCCAACGTCTCAGGCGGCACGCGAAGAAACGGGGAATCGTGTACGGGCGCACGTACGACGGAGTCCTTCTCGACGTACTCCTCCGATGAGCTCGACGATGAATTCGGCAAGCCGCTCTCCGTCAAGGGACGCACACCAAAAGAGAGGATAACGAGCTGACAGAGCAACAAAATACAACAGGAAGCTGCGGTAAAAAGCACACAGTCGATCTTTCGAGTAGGCGCCACGAAAAACGAAATCATTAGTCGGCACAACCTACGACAAAGTGCGTATGCACATAAATGTCCTCGTTCTAAAAAAAGAAAACGATAAAGATGCAGAGAACAAAATAGGGGACACAATAGGCACACAAAGTAGGTAAGTCAAACAGATTCAGCAGCCAAAACATCCATAAGGCCGAACAATTAAACAAGCAAGTAGAGCACACACACACACGGCTGAGAAAAAATGAGCTCCACAAAAGGCACGGAAATATTCTTACAAAATAAACGGTGAGCACAGCAAATACGTGGCTCGCTCATAGTGTCACTGTCCACCGCAACCAAACAAACAGAAAAGGAGAAAAGGGCTCATCCGAATTCGGTGCGGAATGGCTCTCCGCTTCCCTTCTCACTGGTTGGAGGGTGAAGTTCAAAACGAGCAAAGAAAGAAACGCGGTTCAGTAGCAGATGCCACGCCAAATCAAAAGAAAAGAAAAAGGCAACAGTACAACAAAATCAAAACAGTAATAATGATAATAACAAACGACACATGGAATAGGTTTGCACATTGAGCCAGTCATGACAGAATGCACACTACGGAGAACACCCACCCATACAGCACACAGTCAAACGCCAACATGCCGATTCGGTGATGTTCAATCATACAACACGCACATAGCAACCCGGACAACAACGAACAGAGAATACGGCTCCGAGCACAGAAGATTTAAACACATTTCAAAATGACAGCAAAGTAGCTAAGAAGAAAAAAAAATGAGCTAAAAAAGAAGAATGACTTCCTGCCAAACCAGTCAAAAAAAAAAAATATCTTTCAAATATTATAAACATTCAAGATAATTAACAGCCGTGTGATGTATTATGTCGATATAGTATTTATGTCCGAAAAAGAAGGGAATTCTATTTAGATTGTTCTTTTTTTTTTTTGCAGCCTATGCTATTATCTAAGGTAGAAAAAAAAAAGGAAATAGAAAAGAGAAGCAAAAATAAAATATAAATAATAATAAGAAAATATTGCGCAAACATCACTTCCATAGACGGAAAAGGAGAAAACACAACGACTGAATATTGAAATATTCTTAATTAGAAATAAGAGTTTAAAGAAATTGTTTTTAAAGTTTCGTTTGGCGATACCGCCAGAGAGTTTAAATTTGAACGTGGAAATCAAAAAAAAGAGACAAAATTAAAAAAGAGAAGAAACATATATATATATACATATATTTGAAGTCCCTCTCACACCTGTACGCTCGAACATTCGTAAAAATAATGGTATTTGACGACAGTCTATTCTTTAAACATATATATATATATATATATATATATATATATATATGTCAGTATAGCTTTGTTGTAATGTTAAATTCACTGGTCAAGTGATTTGTTGCAACATGGGCTTGCTTTTACAAACAGTTTTTCTTTTTGTGTCTTCTTTTTGTTGAAATATAGAACAAAAAAAACACACACACCAAAAAAAAAAAAGGCACCACACAGTGCAATAAGCTATACCTTACGCATGCCGAACAACTGATGATTGCCTCAACAGTAGGGGGAAAAAAGAAAAAAAAACAAGAAGCATTTTCCGGTGATAATACAACATCGAAAAAATGAAAAAGAAAAAGATGCAGGGGTATAAAAATAAAATAAAAAAATTTAGCCTTACAAAACAGGAAAAAAAAAAGGTAAAAAAGTACTCAATTACTTGTAATTGGCTTTTCAAGAATAACAAACAGGTAAACACACACACACACAAAGAAGACCAAATCAGAAATGAAACACATGTCTCTAAATCTCACATGCACTCTTTTAGTTTTAGTTTTTTTTTCTTGTGTTTGTGCATTGTTTGTTTGGACCTCTAACGTGCTGTTACCCACACGTTAGGCATACTTTTGAATGGTCGAGTAAATGGAACTGCCGGTGCCAAAAACAATGGCAACGACACCAGCAAAGAGGAGAAAGTACGTGAGAAGGTATTGCACCCACCCCACACTCTTACGTGACCAGTTTCCGGAATACATGATAAAGAGTGCGGGAAAAACGAAGCCAATGAAACCACCGCAAAACGCGCCGACGAGTCCGAACACAATATTGATATCCGGCACAAAAAGACCAAGCACGAGTGCTCCAACGGCAAAGGTGACACTAACGATGGTGTGCTTCCAGTACGGCATGGTGTCCACGTCCCAATGCATCACCTGAAAGAGCGCCGTCCGGCAGGCTAGCATGTTCAAAGAGAAGGCGGCGCAAAGTTTAAAAATGATACCGACAAAGCAAACGAAGAAAACGGGATTCGTATATGGGTCGAGGTGACGCAGGATGGAACCGTCAATGTCCTGTCCAAAGTGCGCGTACCCAAAGAAACCGGTAAGGAAATAAAGTGTACCGCATATTCCACAACTCATCCCAGCATCACGCGTCATTCGACGCACAGAACGCTTCGGTCGCATCTCATAAAAGATTTTGAACGCGTTAACTTGACAAAGGTACGCAAACATAAATATAGAAAGCCCCGACACCGCGCTGTTTCCTGGTCGGAAGAGCACCATGTCACTCCGCACCCCCCCGTTCTTGTGAATGGACTGTGCCGAGACGACCACCACACACAGCACAAAGAAGAGCACAAAGAAGAAACCAATGGCGGACGCGAAGCGCAGGGAGTTCACCTGTTTCGGCAACACAAGAGGAAACATAAAAAGAATCCAAACCGCACTCACGAGCACGCGACGTCCGCTATCGGTGCGGAGGTAATCAGGGACGCCATTGTGCGAGAGAATCGGACGCAGCACGTCCCCGACCGCCACCACATACCCGACCGCCCCGCCAAAGCAGAGGAGCCAAAGCAGAAAGGCGACCGCCAAGTCCGCGCCGCGACCGAGCACGCCGCGCGCGAGGCTCTCAAAGCTGCGAAAGCCCGTCCGCTCCGATGCGGCGACGAGAAGGGAGATGGAGAACACCGTCAGCGCCGTCACCGCGACGAGGTAGACAACGGCCATGATAATGCCCGACGTGTTGAAGGCGGAGGGGATGGAGATGATGCCCGCGCCAAGTGTGACGCTGGCGAGGTTAAACATACCGGAAAGGGAACCGCCGCGGGGGACGATGTGATTGAAGAAGCGCGCGACGGAATTGTGTGTGAGTTTCGACACCGCATCACCGGAATCACCGCCCTTCTCAATGGGAAGGGCAGAGGGCTGTTCCTCATCTGAGCTCCCGCGAAGCTCCACGCTGTCGTCGGTCGGACACTTGCCGGTAGTCATTTTTTTTTTTTTGAGGTGGTTGGATGTGTTCGTGTTTTTGGTGTAGTTGTTGTTGAAAAAGAAAAAGAAAAAGGATGTATCGTTTTCTTTTTGGGATTACAAATAGATCCTTTATTAAATGGCACGTAGAAAAACTATTTCCAATTGCGTATATGAAAGATATACAATTGTAGAAATGTGTGTGTGTGCTTTTTCTTTTTTCTTTTACCTTTCCTGTTGTACAACCTCTTGGGTGTTAAAACAAAAATCAAAGATAGCCAATTACTTTTTTAAAATTTAAACTGTTGATAGTTAAAGCAAAAAAAAAAGAGCACAAAAAAAAAAAAGGAACCAATAAACATCAAACATCAGCTAATGGGGCAAAAAGTAAACACTTGCCATTGCGCAAAAAAAAAAATAAAGACAGAGAACGACATACAAAAGGAATACATGTATATTTGTTTCCGTTAAACAAACAAACAAAAAATTTAATCGTCTGATTATTTATAAAGGGTAACCACACTCTCACAGATAACAAGAAGCCAATTGTATTCACAACAACAACAACAACAACACCCTATTGGAAGGCCACGATACACACGTTTTCCTCCGTAATAGATCGTTCCACGTACTGGCACAAGTACCCCGAGCGATACCCGTGACGGAGCAAGTACTCCAATCGAATAGCATCAATCACGCGCTTACAACACACCCCAGTCACCCGACGCTCCTCATCCACAAAGTCTCCGCTCACGGCCCACGAGGACATGGAGGCGATGGCCGCAAACTCCGCCTCCGACAGCGTGCCTTGTGTACCGGGAAGATACAGCGAGGAGGTGTTGGCGCCATTCGTTTCCAAAGGGGGGTTGACATGTTGCAGCTCGCACCGGTGATGACAACAGGTGGCCAAAACCACTGCGGAAAACGAAGTGTGTTCCCTTTCCCCAAACCCCGGGGCTGTGATGCAGGAGAGTGCGAAATCCGTACACGCACCGCACAAGTGTTTCCCCAACGCCACCCAATGCTCTCTCGTGGAGAGCACTTCCTCCCTCTCCGCCTCTCGAGGCCGTTTACGCACAACGGGGTCCCGCAACGCCTTGTGGAGGTCCAAATCTTTTATATTCACACGTAATCGAGTAAGCGGCATGTCTGACCGCGCAACGGTGGCGTCTCCCTTTCTCCGAAAGGTGTCCACATCGACCACCACCATTGTCGCCAACGGGGAAACTGAACGCCGCAACAAACCCGCGCAGAGCGGAAGAGGCGGCGCCGCGGCGTCTCGGGAGGTGAGGACTTCCTGCAACGCGACCGAAAGTCCGCCTTTTCCCGCACCCAACTCGAGAAACCCGTCGATGCGACTCGTCGGGTGGGTTGAGTTGGGGCCAATCGCACTTAACATGGCCTTGGCGACGGCGTGCAAAAGGCCGCGGTGTTGGGGGGCGTGTTTTAAAGACGTCTGTTTACACAAATGGGAACCATTGGCGTCCGCTGCATGGGCGGTTTGGGTCTCCTCGGCGAGGAGCACAATTTGAGGGCGAATGAAACCAAAGTAACAGTCCCGCACACGCGCCACGAGGTGCTGCAGCGCGTCCTTGTCGAGGTGATGATGTGTGCGGCGCGCCGTTTGTGCGGCGTCGGGGTGACAAAAGCGACGCCCCCGAAACGCGTGGCAGTCCTCGGCGTAATACGGAAGACGGAAAGGGATGAAACGCAAATCGGGGCAAACCCTCACATGCTGTGGAAGTCTCGACGCGTACACGGTGTGGTTGGGGTTAATAGGGCACGGCACACGTAGTGGTGCGCTTTCATTTAAAGTGTGCGCACCCGTTTGGGGTGTGTTTGCAATCCATGTGTTTGGATCGGGTGTGTGGGGGACATCATCGTGGGTGTGGCAGAAACGGCTGCCCGGTTTCTTTGTTGTGCGACAAAACCTTTTTTTGCGAGGGACGTAATAGTCACAAATGTGGGAATCCGGATTCACACGAGGACCGCCGCTGCCATCCGACATGTGGGATCTCTTTTTGGTTGGGAGAAGAGAAGTTAAAATTGGAGACAAAAAAGGAAATATGAGAAAAAACATTCACATTCAAACAAAAGGAATAATGCCTAAAAAGCATACATCATATACCACAAAGAAAATAATTTAGGTTCAAAGATACAAAAAAAACATACAGAATGTCATCTGTTTTTGTTAATTTTGTTTGTTGCACTTTCATGATGCTAAAATACTCAAAAACATAATCTCAACAAAGAAAAAACAAAAATTCTTTTTTTGTTGGTTGTTAATGGGACTGAACAGACGCAGATCTCACACATCCATTATATATATATATATAAAATAAATACATCTAAAAAAAGGGTGCACTATCTTCCACTTTAAATTAACAAAAAAAAAAGAAGTGCAAAAAAAAAACTTGAACGAAACCATCATAAAAAAAAAAAGGAGGTAAAAAGCAGACACACACACATACGCATATATGTATATATATATATATATATATATATATACATTTGTCACAATGAGAATGGTATCCATTTTTCCTATCCTTTTTTACATATTCTTACCCATAACAACATACATATGCAAAGACATAAGGAAACGTCTTACAATGAATAATAATAAAAAAAAAGAGCAGCAAAAATAATAAATAAATAAAAAGAAACATCACGACTTCTTTCCGGTCGTACACTTACTGCGGAGGGCCAAATGTCAGCATCGCTACAGGGGACCGTCCCTCTGTCAAGTAGGAATCCGTATTTGGCATAATAGGAATAGGACAAGTGATGGGTGGCAAGCGCCACGCGGGCGGTTTATGCCGATCGCTGCACTGAAAGCGTTCCTTATCAAACACAGACGGCCGCGTGCAGATGGCGCGCACCACATCCCACGCAAAGTCGTATCGAAAAAGAAACTTTGGTTTCAGTGCGTTTAACATCAATTCCGAAAGCGTCGCCGACTCCTCGGCCATTCCCGCCCGCTCCGCCATTTCGTGAATGCAAAGGCACAACACATCAAAGCACGCGTCCTCCTCCTGCTGCGTCGACATGCGTGCCTGGTACTCCTTAAACAGAAACTCCCCAATTGCCCTATTTGCCTTGAGGTCCACCCCATTCCGTTTCATTTGCTCGTCAAACGGGTCCTCGCGGCCCAATCCGTTGGCTTTGAGAGAGGAAATAAGCCCTTCCGCCTTTTCCGCCTCCCCTTTGATGATGGAGAGGTGGCGAAACCACAACAGCTCCACATTGCGTCGCGCAAAGCTCTCGGCGTCGAGGAATCTGGAAATGAGGTGCAACACGCCTTCACTTGGGGTCGCAGAGGTGTTCGGTGTGTGCGCACTGCACAATGCGGAGGGCGTGGTGTGGTGTTCATTGCCCTCCGACACCTTTTCCTCACACGACATACTCTCGTGTTGCATGGCGTTGGAAATAGATAGAAACTTCTATATAAGTAAGTATAGATACTTATTGTTTTATGTCCCTATTCTAAATGGATGTTATTCTTGTTTTGGTTTTGGTTGTCTAATATGATTTCCTCTCTTTTTATATCGCACGTATTAGGTCTTAAACACGAGAAAAAAAATATATAGAAGAAATAACGCAAAAAAAACGGGGTCTCCGCATTTCGTAAAATACACCAGAAAAGATTCATTCATTATTATTATTATTATTATTATTTTTACAAAAGTAAAGTTCTGTACTTCTACTTTTAAAACGTCATTATAGAATTGTCTCCTCAAATAAGTCCATCAAAAAAAAAAAGAAAACAAGAAGTCATCATCGATTTATAACCTCACGTACAGCACTCAAAAAAGCAAAACAAAAATCAAATCATCATTTCAGTCCCAGCACAAGAAAAAAATAGGTATTCTTTACTCCATTTTAGTAAAACATAGGAAGGGAGAAATAATATGTAGTGCCAATAAACAAATCCTTGCTTTTTGTGGCACCTTCATTTGTGCTTCTTAAATTACTAAGGGAATAATAATCAACAAAAGCATAAATGAATATAAATACAAAAACAGTAATAATTACAAATAGCGTTTTTGCTTCAGTACAGAAAGAAATACAAAATGAAAAAATATGACGTTTGAACAATTTCACATAAGCGATTCACCCAATGACGAAATACAATCATCTCTTCAAAGTATGTGCAAAAAAAAAAAAAAACAAGATCAATAAAAATGAAACGCGCTATTATACTTTATTTGTTGTGGGTGTGGCGTTGTAAGCCATAGTAATAATAAAATCTGAATTTCCTTCTACACGCAGTCAGCTTTGTTGAATATAAAACAACATATACAATGTTAACGGTAATAAGAAATTCTAAAGAAAGCGTAAACGATTGAGATTCGATCAAATAAAATGCACACACAAACCCATAGATGTGAGAGGGGAGATTTAAAAAAATGAAAGAGGGGAAAAAAATTGAAATATGTCACAAACTCACATTGTGGCGAGCAGCAAAAGGATTAAAAGTACAAAAAAAAAGGGAAAAATACATTTTGCTGTAAATTGTTATTTTATCTTGAAATTTATGACACACCAACAAATAATTCATTTGGCATACGAATATTTTCAAAACGCATTGGATCGATGTTCTTCTTTCGGTTATGTAATAGAAGTATCCAAAGAACAGACAAAAAATAACTGACGTCATAAATACAGACACACACACACACACACACACACACAGACACCAAAAACGTAAACGCAATTTAATGCCAATCAAACTTCAAACGACAAGACGGCCTTTGGCTTACGCTGCGCCGTTTCATCGGGAAGAGAACACCTTCGCGTCCGAACCCCACCGCTCTTGTAGATAACAGACGCTTCGCATTTAGTGCATCAATCATTGGAAGGGACAACGCCTTTCGTGCATTTGGGCTTTGCAAAAACCACGGATTGGTGTTCTCCCGCTGAAGAAACGGCGCGGATGGGCGGAGAACGCACCGCCGCATCACATTCGCCACGCGAAGGAGAGAGTCGTCCATTAGGGCGTCACGAAAGGCAGCGGTGTTCGCCGTTTGGTTTGGAGCGGCAGAAATGACACGCCGAGTGCGAAGAGTCATGTTTGCCATTATCCAAAGCCGGGAAGTGCGCCGTGTCGGGCGGAAACCGAAAAGGACGAATCAAATTGGTTGAAGAGTGCACAGCACAAAAGGCGTGTCACGTGCCGAGGAGACGTTTCGCGTCGCGAATGAATAAACTCCTTTGGATTCCTTTTTTTTATGTTTGAGGGAAAATATTTTATGAATTCTACAGTACACAAAGGAAGGTGGAAACATAAATATACACGTATGGGAATGAACAACAACAGCAAGAATAATACAAACAACAGCAACGATCAGCTCACACCATCGTACATTCTGTACCGATTGATTCGGGTAGCAAAACAAAAACAAAAAAGTGGAATCTTTTTTTTTTTTGTCTTTATTCGTGTTGCTTTCGCATATAGTTCTGCTTGTCGTTGGAAGCAGGAAAACTTCTTTTCCTTTTTTTTTTTTGGTTTCTGTTGTTTACCTTTTTTTGGTTCCTTCTTTTTTTTTCTTTTTTTTTTGCTCCTCAGACTTGTCGCACTTTCGATTATTAAGTAAAGAAATAAACAAAACACGCACCAACACACGAAAAAAGAAAATAGACAAGTGCCACTTTCAGAGATCCTCCTCCTCATCTCTTGGTGTGGTAAAACGAAACTCCTGCCCAATATCGTCCGGGTTCGACGCATACACCACTTTGGTCAAAATCATTTCTCCCTCCTCATCAAATTTCAGAGGAGAAAAAAGGTAATTCCCCATTCCATCGAAGCGCAAGATCCAATTGTGGTGTCTCCAAACCGAGACCCGGTGCGCAATGGTGATGAGGGAAATGCCAAGAGTATGGCAGGTTTTGTACATGCGCTCCTCCACCTCGATGTCCATCATACTGCTGCACTCATCCAGAATGGCAAAGCGTGGGCGGTGAAAGAAGAGACGCGCCATGGCCAACTTTTGTTTATCCGCCACGGACAACATGTCCTTATCCCACGCGAGGCACGAACTCCATGTAATGTCCGGATTGGAAAAGATATCCTCCAAGGTGGCCATCTCCAGGCAGTTAAACAGGGTGGAGTCACTCGCACCAATGTCACCACTTCGAAATGGGTATGTGATCTGATCGCGCAGGGAACCGGACGAGATGTACGGACGCTGCGGAACGTAATAAATCTGCTCATTACTAGGTTTCGTAATGCGACCCCCACGCAGCGGCCAGAGGCCACCCAAAAGACGAATCGTCGAGGACTTCCCACAACCATTAGGACCGACAATGAGAAGATTCATGCCAGGTTTCACAAAGAAGGAGAGCTCCTCGCAGAGGACGTCCCCATTGGGTAACTCTAATGGCACGCGGTCAAACTCAATGTGCTCCCCGCGCACAAATCCCTTAATGATTCCGGTTGGGGAGCCGGTCGAGGCATACATGCGCACCGCCGTTTCGGGCCCAACCTCGAGAAAGGTTTCCTCCACCACCCGATCCACCCCCTCCTCAATGGCGTAGAGGCGTCGGGAGAGGCTCTTCAAGACGAAGACTTTGGGAAAATTGCTCAAAAGTTGCCGCATCGCAATGTCAAGCTTTCGAAAGCTGAAGAAACTCCCCACAAAGAGGCCGACAAGATCCTCCGGTGACAAGCCATCTGCCTTTTCGGAAAATATCGTCTGCACACAAATAACACTGGATATCATATTGGATCCATGCCGCATCAGCATCGCGTGCAGGAAGCCATAAATGGACTGAAGGTAGATCTTTCGTGAGCGGTGGTTGGCAATCGAGAGAAAGAGTCTATTCATCAACTGTGTATGAAACTGCTGCCCCTGGGAAAGGACGATTTCCTCAGCGAATGGAACCAATCGCTGGTGTCCGGAGACAAAGGCTCCATCGCGTTCGGTTTCCTCATTCACAAGATCCTCCATCTCGGGGGAAAAGGTGGAAAGCAGAGTCATGCAACCCGTGTAGTAGGTAAATGTAATTAAGGGACCACTAAAACCACTATTTTTTGCTATTAAACGTGAAAATAGGATAATATCAATAAACGGATTCAACAGAGGCACCAGTGTAGCGCAAAGAAAGTTGGACCACTTTGCCACATCTTTGGTGATGCGTTGATCTATATCCACAAGGTCTTCGGAACCCAAAAGTCGAAAAAAGACGGTATCATTGAGATACTTGTTATGAAAGTGTTGTGTGAGGTTTGATCGAACCTGAAGCTGTAACATCTCAATGCAATAGCTCAAGGAACTCTTCGTGATGGTGCTCGGTACGTACCAAAGAATAAGTTCAAAAACACCCTTGAGCATTTCAAGACGGCCACTTTTGATAATTGTTCGGCTTAACCCCGACGAGAAGGATGCCAGGCGAAGTGAAAAGTACGTCTTGAGCAGCAAAAGAAAGGAAACGATCATGAGTGTCCCAACCTCCTGTGACTGAATCGAGGGAAACGCGATACGAAAGAGAAACATAAACTGACGAAATGCCGACGGGGACGGTTCGCGTTCCGTGAGAAGAGACGCCGCAGTCGGCGGGTAACGCGGACGCATCGTCAAACGCCTCGGTCGGTGGGTTTGACTAATCCGTCCCAGACGTCGGCCTGGGGATTGGATGATCCCAATGAGAAGACACAAAATGCTCCCAAAGAACAGCACCCACATGGACACATTGTGTCGACGTGATTCAAAGTACTCGCGAAAAAAATCCCCAAACGACATTAACTACTGTCCAAAACTCAAAAATCTAAAAAAACAATGTACAATATATATATATATATACATATATGTACAAACAATTTTGTTGTTAGGACATGAGGAAATCAAACGAAAAAAGAAACAATAGTCAAAGAGCGAAAAAGAACAAAAAAGAAGAATTAGAAATAAACAAGAACAACCAAATATCTCGAAAAAAAAAGCTTCATACTTCTCCAAAAAATTATTTCGACGAGACAAAACAATTCATCATGTATTCTACACCTCACATACACCAAAAAAGTAGAGCAGATTATAACAAAAAAAAGGAATAAAGATAATACAAGAAAAGAAATTGTTCGCTCCCAAAAAAAAAAAAGAGCGCAAACCATGAAAGACACACACTATGTATCATTGACACTTTCATAAGATTCGCCTAAACTTTCTCTTTCTCGAGCTAACTCTATACTCTGCAAAAGCTTGGCGAGGAGATCGCGCAGTGTTGCGTTCTCTTCCCAAAGAGACTTGAGTTCATCTTGATTTGAAATAAATCGAGCGCACTCCACAAGCATCCACCCTCGCTTCACGGTACTCAAAAAATCGTCCGAATGCAACACTCGAGAGGATGATGAGACTGGCTCGGGCGGCGGGGGCAGGAGGAGTTCTTTCGGACAGCGCTCTTCCCATAGTTGTCGATTTCTGCGTAATGTGACTTCGCACGCGGAGAGCGGTGGAAAAGCGGTCACGAGCACATCACACAAGGGTTTTACAGTACAGTCCATACGCTGTATTTGAGCCTCGGGAAGTCTTTCTTGGTCTCGTTCCCCAAAAGAAGGTCTATCGCCATGCGTTTGTAGAGGACCATTCTTCTCAAAAGGCACATTGTAGACCTGATGGGCCCAACTCTCACAGGGAGCGAAGTGCTGCATGGCGAAGGCATCCCTCGAAATCCACAGCATGGCCCGCGCAAAGCAACGTCGGGCTGCGGGGAGATCGAGAAACGTGATGTCATTCTGCATTTCCACACGGCACTGCCACGCAAGATGCGCCGCCTCCCACGTGATGTGTGGGTCTAGTAACAGGGCTTCCATCTCTGCACAAAGCTCCTCCTGGTCAAATGAAAACCCCTTCGTCTTCTCCGCGAGGACACGGCGAAGCGCATCGACATCATGCGGTTGAAATGACACACCATGAAGACGCGGAATGATCTCCAACGCATCAAAGCAAATAGCCGCCATCAGTGCCGCTGCGGTCTCCGTGGGGTTCATACGGCCCATCATCCCTGATTGCTTGAGCATGGCATAGAAGAACTGTGCCCCGCTCGCTGCCTTGGTTAAATACGCTTTACGGTCCTTCGTAAACGCTGACTGAGCCCAATAGGCAAAGCGAGACCATTCCTTTTCCTCATCCGCATTCTCACAAATACCTGCGTCCCATGCCATGGCAGAGCCCACATCGTACAGCTTCGCACCGGACAGATCCGCATCGAGCATACCAACGATTGGGGAAACATTCGTTACCGGTGGTAGGGTTTCATTCCATGCGGGATACACCAAAGGGTCTAACCGACCCCATGGCGAAACAGACGGCGATGAGGATGACGACGCGTTCAGTAACTGTCGTCGCACTTGGGCCAACTCGGCAGAGAGGGAATCCGCTTCCGCAGCGAATTGATTTTTTTCCACATCGAGTGCCTCTTCCCGTGCCTTGGACTCGGCCAACGCCTTGGCGCGGCTCTCCAGCTTTCGACAGAGCGCCTCACGTTCACGTGAGAGGCGTCGCACGGATATCTGCAACTTGCGCGGATCCGATCCGAGCGGCGTGTTTTCCTCCGACTCGTCCTCCTCCGCGGTTGGGAATTCCATAGGACCCGTTTTGGTTTCCAGCACATAGGGTGGGTTCTGCAGCCTCCCGCTCTGTTCCGCACACTCCGCCTTTGCACGCTGTAGTGCCTCCTCGAGTCCACGGCGTTCGGCCGCGTGCTGCTCGATTTGCATACAGAGCGCGCGCTCGAGCTCAACGCATCGCATCCTGGCCGTGTCGCCATCCTCGAGGGCTTTGGCGAGGCCCGAGTTTAGCGACGTCATTTGCTCTCGCAGCGCACTCGCCTGCTGCTCCCGGCTACTCCGCACCCGCTGCTGCTCCTCCGACAGGTCCTGCAGCTGGAGAACGGAGTGCACCAACACGGATCCCCATGAAAGAGAGGACTCACCCAAGTTGCGTAGTTGGCGTTTCAGTTTGGAGCGTTCTTCGGTTAACTTGGCACACTCCCTGCGCAACCGCTCCCACTCGGGGAGCCCCTCCTCCATAAGAAGACGAATCACCTCACGCATCGTGCACCACTCCTCCTCCTCTGTCTTGTCGTCCTTTCCCTTAACCTTAACAGTCTTGGCGTCGTTTTGGATCGCCGTGGGGGTTGATTTGTGAGGATGTGGTGGTAAAAGGGGCATTGCCGCCTCTAATAGACTCGCCACGGCATTCTGCACATCGACCGGCACCAACGCGGCGGGCGGTGTGATGTCGTTTGCAGCGGAACGACTGCGACGATTGAGGGAGGGCGTCTTCGCCCCCACTCGACCCGATGGGCGTTCCGATTGGGTACTTTGGACCTGAATTGTCATCAACTCGAGTTGGCAGTGGCGTAGCTCGTCCTCCTGCTCGACGCAGCGGCGCTCGAGGAGGTGTTTCTCGCGCAGCAACTCCTCCACGCGTCGTTGGGTGGACAGCAGGAGGACGCTGGCGGCGGATTCATGTGAGCCGTACGCCTCCGACCCGCGCGGATGAACGGAGTCCATCGCTACAGTCGGACGCGGGGAGACATGACGCTCCGCGGAGGACGCGCGGGAGGAGACGACACCACTCAATGACTGACGAATGCAATTGATGCGTTGAATCGCGTCTGCGGTGTGAAAAGGAACCATCGGATCCGCCTCCACGGCGGGGCGTGCGAAGGTGCGCTTTTGTCCTACAGAAAGCATCAAAAATCGACCAGGCGAAGAAAACAAAAAAGAGGGTAAACACCAATGCGCAAAAAGAAGCGACCTTCTAATTACTTTTATGAATGTGTTTTCTTCTTGTTGTTTGCAAAAAAAAAAAATGAAACAAAAAAGAGAGAGAGAGAAAGACGTGCTTTTCTAGTCATCTAGTTGAACGGCATAAAGAAAAAACAGATTGTTAACGAGAAAAAAAAATATTTTTCTTTTCACACCAAAAACGAAACACAGCTAAAAGCAACCACAAGTAATAAACAAAAAAAAATTAAATGTAATCTTTTTTTTGTTTGTTTTGGCTCTCCGCGTCATACAAAAAACAAAGAGGGGTGTATCGCGTATCATAAATCCCATTCATCTGCCAATCCATTCAAAACACAACCTAAAAAAAAAACTTAAACGTATTCCTTTTCGTGTGTCTTGTTCATTGTTTGTTTAGTCAATTTACTTCTTTTCTACATCCCTCCAACCATTTTATTTGCTATCTTCCTATAGTATCCCACACAACATGACTGTATGTATGAGATATGACACACACACACACACATATACATACAAAAAAAAACCATTACAATGTATGTACTATCACCCGTTATATTTTAGCCTTCTTTGGAGCGACGCTATATTTCCACACAAACTTTGCCTCCGGGCAGTCTTTCCTCACACTCTCCGCAATCCGATCGCGCTCCGCCTCGGTTGCGGCGATGGCGACGGCGAGTCCACCGCGTCCGGTGCCCGACATCTTCGCCCCGAGCGCACCACTTTGTCGACAAAAGTGCACAATCGCATCCAATTCCTTGCAGGAGACGGTCAGCTCTTGACACAGTGTGTGGTTCGCATTAAATAACGCCCCCAATTGCCCCCAATCACCCCTTTGAAAGGCCTCTTTTGCTGCCTGAACGATTTGACTGTATTTTTGCATCAGTGCGTCAAACCACGCCGCGTCCGCCCTTCGCCGTTTCGCCACATCCGCGACCACCTTTGCGGTGCTCGCCGTTATTCCCGTACTGCACACAACCAAATACACCGCCTTGGCGAGCGGCATCGGCGCAAAGATGGACTTTCCGCCGTCTCGTCGAAAGGAGATGAGACCCCCAAAGGTGGCGGCGGTGTTATCCACACCGCTCGGCGTGCCGTGGTAGCCGCCCTCCCCGACAAAGGCGCTGTGATTCACCGCGTCCTCATTGAGACGCAAATCGTACATCTCACTTAAGGCGCGCGAGAGGGAGACGACGTCGCTGGCGGAGGCGCCGATTCCGCTGCTCGGCACAAGCGGACCGCCGAGGTGGATGCGAAGGCCATCGACGGAGGTGTCGATGCGGAGGTGACGCAACACGAGTTGGTGCGCCGCGCGCTGCTCCTCGGCTTTTTCGGCAATGTAGCCGGGAACAGCGGGGCGCTTGTCGTCGACGTGAAGGCCCGGTTGGCCGCGCAGGAGCTCCAAACGGCACTCCGTGTATTCGCCAACGCCGGCCACAATCGCCTCGGCGCCGTAGACAACGAAGTGTTCGCCGAAAAGAATGACTTTGCCAAACCCAATGTGTTTCCCCTGCGTCCGATCCTTTACAGCGCGTCGCATTGCTTTTCGTGTTGCTTTGGTTTTGTCAAAAAAGAAGAAGAAAAAAAAAACAAAGAAGAAACAAAAGTTTGTTTCTTCTTGAATGTAAACTAAATTGCACGATTCAATATGTAATTCTAATCGTGTTATGCAAAAAGTAAAAGAAAAGAAAAAGCACTTAAAGTATTGTTTTTTAAAAGAATTCACGAAAGAAAAATGTTCGAAAAACAAATTTTAACGCAAAAACAACAACAACAACAACATTTATTCCATATTATTTACATATACGTATACATATATATGTATTTGCATTTATGAATATCTTTACAAATAAAACAAAACAGATACACTTAGCACAGACCATGCTAAAAAATGCACAACCAAAAAAAAAAAATCCGTGTAAATCACTCATCGAGTTTTTTTGTTTTCCCCCGAAACTTTTACCACTTTCATTTTCACGACATCTTGATTGTGAGTTTGGAGAAATAGCCAACCACTTTATCCGCATTACATATATGTATATATATATATGTTCGTCTTAATAAATTTGCTCCGATGTCGCAACACAGGAGAAACTGTAGAGTTATCCATTACAAATAGCACGCATCATCAAACACAACACACAGCACACAAAAAAAATATTTTAAAAGTAACACAAAAAAAGTGAATTCAAAAAAGGAAAAGATGAATTGCAGCACTTTCCGCCTATCCGCTCCCGCATCATACTGTATATATATATATATATATATATATATATATATACATATATAAATGAAAAGTTAAAAAAACAATACAAAATAAGGAAAAGCAGTACTTTTATAAATTATGTATATATATATATATATATACCTACAAAAAAAGACACAAAATGAAAAGAAATCAAAGCTTTTGCTATTCCATTACTCGCTAGTTGAAAGTCACACAACAGTCAGAGCAGCCAACGCAAGTACTCTGTTGGTACGCTCGACGCATGGATACTCCATCATATTATCACTGATCTTCGTAAATCTCGGAGGTTCTATTGGCGCATGCGGGCCAAACCGTTTCATCAACGCTTCGTAATCGCTTTCCCAAACGTGGTGAATCGTCATGGAAACAGGAGAGACATGGGTGGGTCTATTCCCCGCATGTACATCATGAAACCGACACGGCCAACGTTCGGCGACAAACCAAACCGGATATTTCATCTCATACAGCACTTGACCCACCATGACATCCTCATGATGCAACGTGTAACGCGTAAACCGTTCCTCACGCGCTGTGCAGTACGGAAGGCGCACCAAAGACTCCAATGGAGCGAAGGAGACAAGCGCCTCCGCCACGTCTCGCCCAAGTGTGGAGCAGTAACCCACGATAAAGTCAAATCGGTGTATTTGACCATCATACTTCACGTGCCAATCGGAAAGATGTCCCCAATACAATCCCTTTCTCGGCATCGCGCGCAGATCAGAAAGGTATTGCGGTACACGAAGAAAGATATCATCATCCCCCTTCGCCAAGTAACGGGCGTGCGGAAAGAGGGTGAGCGCCAACTTGTACCACAGAAACGTCTTTCGCCCCATCCCGATCTCCGCCCCCATTCCCCATCGCCCATCTCCACCGATTTGTTTATTTGTGTTTGTCGCCCCCTCGCGGAGGTCGAGTGTGAGGACATCGCTCCAAACCACCGCCTCGGCGCGGAGGGCGTCGGAGAAGCGGTAGAGGTGACTCGGATGCCGCCCAATCACGTAGAGCACAAGCATGGCGCCGTCATACCCATTCCCGGGCCTCGCCACGCCGGGAAAGGTCCAACACGTGGTGCGCTGCAGATGACGGCGTCGTCGACGGGGCGAAATGTCTTCGGAGGGAATTCCAAACACAATGAGGAAATCCCGCACCGACCAAAGTTGGAGAGTGGCGGGGGGAATGTGTTGCGTGGCGTTTGACAGAATGTTAGGCTCCATTTGGGGGAGACAAGGAGTGTCATCAGTGGGATTGGATGGGTGCGATGGGCCAAACAAGACGTCAAAAAGCGGGAAAAGACTTAGAAATAACACGAAAATAATAATAATCAAAAAGACCACCATACGTTTCCAAATAAGAAAGCGGTAACGTGCTATAAGTGCAATATCTCTTCTATAAGTCATTAAAAAACGAGAATAAAAAGGGAACCTACCTAAACTGTCTTAAAGGAAAAATTAAGAAAACAAAAAGAGGAAAAAAAAATTGATGCATCAAAAAAGAAAAAAAAACATACATCACCATCACCACCCTCAGAAAAGTGAAGAAACACTTTCAAAGATGTTTTCAATCATTTTAAGTCTACAAGAAACAGAATTACAAAATCCTCTTTCTTTAAAGACCAAAAAAAAGATATTATTTCCTGCTGTAATTTTTTTTTTCTTCTGTTTAAGCAAATAACATTAAGTCATATATAAGCCATTCCTGCTTAAAACTTCATACGCTCTTAAGTATACTTCATCTTTTTTTTTTTTTTTCATGAGTACAAATATTTTTTTCCTTTTTTGACTGAAGGGAAAAATAATAAATAAATCATATTTGTGTAAACAGCAATGACTACACAATATATATATATATATATATATATATATATATATCTGCAACACGCAAAAAAAAAAAAAGAAACAACAAAGAAAGAAAAGGAACAAAAAAAAGGGAACAACAAGTACAACATTTCTTTTCAAAATTAAACAGAAAAACGAAGAAAGGGTAGAAAAAAAAAACACGTTCATATCCTTATATATATATATATATATATATATATACATACGCGTACATATATGTGTATACATATATATTGGTATAGAAAAGTGTATTCGTACAAAAAAAAAGGATAAAAAAAGAATATCATTTTCAGCTCACAAGCATGCTTTATTTTTCTTTTTATATATTATTGTTGCTGTTTACCTCATCGCTTCACTTTTCCTTTTATATTTTGCGTATGTATGACGTAATCCATTAGAAGGGTGCGGTGACGGTGCCATATATGGTCGAACCCGTACCAAAAACAACGGCCACAACACCACCAATAAGGAGGAGATAGGTGGTAAGGTAATCCACCCATCCGACCTTTTGCATCGAAAACCCACCAGAGTACATGTGAAAGAGCGCGGGAAGTATAAACCCAATCGTTCCGCCGCAAAAGGCTCCCAACAGACCCAAAACCGTATTCACTTTTGGTATAAACAAACCACATAAAAGCGCAAGAAAAGCTGGGGTTCCTGTGATAATGGAATGCTTCCAGTACGGCGTCGTCGTAACATCCCATTGAAAGCAATGATACACAGCGTCACGAAGGGGAATGAGATGAAGCGCAAACCCCACACACAGCTTAATCACAATACCAACATATCCAACCGCTATCATTGGCTCATGAACGGGGTCATACAACGTGAGCACGGAATCCGTCACTCGCTTGCCAAAGTCCAGGTATCCAAACACACCAGCCAGAAGGTATAGTAGAGCACAAGTGATCATACTTATAGCACTGTAAAGCGTAAGATGAAAAACAGTCCTTCGTGACATTTCGGCAAAAATTTCAAACACGTTAATTTGACACATAAAAGAAAACATAAACAGCGAGAGGCCGTTGAGGGCGTCGTTTCCTGTCTTCGCGTACACGAGGCCTTGAGGAACACCATTCTTTTCGAGGCTCTGCGCGGAGTGGACAATGATGCAAATTACAAAGTAGCAAATACAAAAGACCCCTATAGTCGAAAAGTAACGCAGTGAGTTGATCTCCTTTGGAATAACGAGAGGAAGCATACAGCAAATCCAAACCATGGATGTAATAACACGAAGACCCGATTTCGTTTTAAGGTACTCTGGTGTTCCCGGTGAGGCCAAAACCGGTGTGAGGAGTGTACCTGTTGCGATGATGTACGCCACGGAACCCCCGAAACACAGTAAGATCATTAGCGCAGCGAGGCCATATCCAGCAGCTCTGCCGAGAAGCTTCTCCGCCGCCTCCTCATAGGTGCGAAAGCCGGTCTTCAAGATGACTTTCCCGAGAAGGTTCATGGAGAAAATACTTCCCATCGTGACAAGGACCAGGTACACAATAGACATGACAATGCCACTAAGATTAAAGGCAGACGGAAGTGATATGATACCCGCTCCAAGTGTGGTGGAGGCCAAATTAAAGCAAGAGGAAAGAAGACCGCCGTAGGGAACAACGGAACCCAAGACGCGAAAAATCTTTACAAAGCACGCACAGAAGGGTTTACGTGGGGTCTCCTCGTCACTCTCCCTTTCATGGCGACTGTCCTTTGATTCTTGCGATGGGCGGCGTTCAATCAAAGCGTATGGTTCGGCCTTTGTGGGGTTTTCTAATCGGGAAAAGCGCCGCTCAGTCATTTGCACCACATTCCTCTCATGTGGCTCAAGATGAAACGCATCGTAGCCGACCTCATCCACTCTTTTTTCTGTCATCGTAGCCAATTAGACAAACAAACTGAGTGAGAAAAAAAAGGGGGGAAAAAAAATTACAAAAAACGATCACCAAACGACAAGAAAAAAAAAAACACATAAATATAAACTTATCGTCCTCAAGAAGGGATACAAAAACCGAATATTTTTCTTTCGCTTTGCACCATTCCACCTTTGAGTGAAAATGAATGACAAAAAAAAGATAGACAGTACACCGTTACTTTCTTAACACAAATTTCATGCTCTCTCCTTCTTTGGTTCCCACAACCCACACAGACTCTAAGAAGAAAGAAAAAACAAAAAAAAAAGAAGTGTCCGGGATGCTGGAGAAAAAACATTTCAACAACAACAACAACCAAAAAAATTAGGACACAGATAACGCCTCTGAACTCTTGTAAGTCCCAAATACATAATCCCAAAACATAATGTATTGACCGTAGTTGAACTTGAACTTTGAGTGGTGCAAATCATGTGCTCGTACATTAAAAACGTATGGAATATATAAATCAATACGCGTGTGATTCAAACTCGCAAGTGTACCACCGATAAAGATAAAAATTATTACAGTGAGTGCATGGACCTGTCCGCTTGGAACCATCCGCGTGAGCAGATACACGGCGAAGAGATGGTTATACTCCCCCGTCACATATTCAATAGGATTGTCATTAATGGCATCATCATTGCCGCGAAACGGGGTCACCTGGCGGTGGTGGTGTTTATGAATAAGCGGATAAATCGGTGGCCAGTGTAGACCCCAGTGAAAGAGGGTGTAGAAAAAGTCATAAATCACAAAAAGGGCGATGAGATGAAGCGGCAACCACATCAAGGAGCGCAGAATAGCATGAACATCATAAAAATCTGTACAAATCCTACTCTGCTCGGTGCTCACCACAAATCGATAGGTGTGGTAGACAAACAGTGCGGTCACCAATTTGGCGAATGCAATGTAAACCTTGTCCTTTTTAGACAACTGCGCCAGGCGCTGTGGGCGGTCCGGGATGCGGCCTTTGACAGACGCCGCAATCAAAGGAATCACCACGCGATTGTAGAATGAGAAGCCAATGTATATAACAGCGGTAAAAGCCATCTCAAAAATGCGGTTCGACATCTTAAAAATGGAATTTATAAGACCTTCTCAACAAACAAATTTGCTATGCTTCTTTTTTTTTTCGGGGGTGGTGGTTGTGGGTGACAGAGGATGGTGGAGGAGGATAAAATGAGGTTTGGTTAAAGTTATGTTTGTTATGATTGCTTTTTTCGAGAAACTAACAAGCAGTCACACACAAAAAAAAAAAAAAATATATATATAGATATGTCCATTCAAAGAAAAAAAAAAGAAGAGAAATATCAATTTGTCCATGTTAACAAAAAGAGAAAAAATATTTATCAACAAAGAATCCACATTGTTTGTCAAAGTTAAAAGATTAATAATCAGTAGAATGTAAGATGCAAAGTATTGGTTGCTTATTTGAACGACAAGTTTAAAATCATCACACACAGGCTATGTGGGTTAGGCGGCGTAAACATACGCTTTTGGAGCCGCTATCATTAACATGATCATGCTAACCGACACAGCAAGCACAGCTGTTATAAAAATTGCCTGTTTCACCATCGCCCAAAGAGGAAGAAGAAACGTATACCAAATCGTCGTCGCCCCCGGCACGCGCTGCAGAATCCAAGGAACCCTGGAAGAGCCCCCAGCTGTCCCACTCACCCGATCCATCTGCTTGGATTGGGTCATTGTCGCATCCAGCCCGCGCTGCAGGAGCTGCGCATTCGCATCCAGTCGCTCCCGCTCCTGTTGCATGAGTCCACTCACACGCAGCGCACCTTCCTTCATTCCTCGAATCGCACTTCGTATGTCCTCCATCACCTTGTCTTGGTCCGACACCGCCTCCGCACCCGAGGGAGACACGGTTGGGGTGCTGCTACTTGCCATTGTTGCCTTTCTCGTTGCGTCCGGAGAGGGTTTGGATGGGGAAGTCGCATCGACGTCCTCAATGGAGTGCACCACACAACCAGGGAGATGGGCGGTCATTTTTCCTTCAGCATCACTTTCCTGAACAAGAAAGCGGTGTGTGCATTGGAAGGGTCTCGCAAGCAGACACTCTCGCACAGAAAGGCCTACACAAGAAAGCGGCATATCAGAATTCGCCGAAAAGCGCGCGAGGATGCTTGACAGAAACGCTTCCGTTGATTTCACAGTGCGCTCTGCGTCGGAATCGACAGTGTCGTCTCTATGCACTGTCATACGACTCCTTATCGATGTAAGAAGCACACCTAAGCGACAAACTTTTTGAGACAAAACCTTTTTTGTTTCATCGCTCGAACTATGGACTTCATTGATTTTTACGGATTCGGCCAATGCTTTTGCCTCCTTAAGTGTCCGTCTCAGACGCTCCAAAAGTGACTGCATCAGCTGAAACAATAAAAAGGAGAAAATAGTAAATAAATAAAAAAAAAATACAGCAAAACCATACAGTAACAACAAAAAAAATCATAAAAAAGTAAAAAGGGTACGATTACCTTTGTCTCGGGTTGTTTTGCTTTGTCAAGTGCACCCTTTTCCTACGAAAAAAAAGGATTTTTTTTGTTTTTTTGAAACTCCTTCCAGGTGCAAAAAAAGAAAAAGAAAAACGTTTTGTTTAACAAAATTTCAATTACCCAACTCCTGCTGAGAGGATTCCGTATACTGTACAAGAAGTTTGTATTTATCAAAAAGACGTTCTGCATAGTTACGAAGTGCATTCATTTCCTCATTAACGCCGTCCGCACTGAAAATGACGACCGCAGAGACATTGCAACCTTTTGCAAACAAAGCATAGGCAAATCGCTGTCTATTCATGCATGTAATGAGAGGAATATTCATGGTCACGCAATGTTGACGTATTTCCTCCATCGTGCCATCGACACCGAGTTGGTGCACGGTTTGCCTTTTGGACAGAAATGAAGGCTGCTTTGCATCCCTTGTTACGGTTTTCTCCGATTCATCCACATCGCTACCCGCTACATGGGGATGACAAGTGGATTCCATGTCCGCCGCTAACAGAACAACCAGACGGCGCGAGGAACGATTACTGGCAGGCGAAACCGCAGCAATGCGTAGTCCCTTTAACACCTCACGAAGACCAATCGCGTAGTGTCGACGGGACTTGAACTGAAGTGGTTTCACCTCCTTCAGACGTCGTTGCAGGTGATACTGTTTTTGAAGTATCGTAAAGACGAGATCATCCAACTCGTCCGTCATGACATTAGCACAGTGTGAACCAACATGATGACCAGGGCGACGTCTGCGTGTCCCGCAGGGAATATTATTCTTTATTGGTATTTCAGGTAACGCATCGGTGACGAGCGAGTTTATACTCGAGGCGTCAAGTGCGTGTGGGTGTCTTCCACTACGCCAATCAATAGAATGGGCAAACGGGTGACGCCCTATGCCGAGCTGAGCAAGAGATGGATAAAAGTAAACAGGTCGTGGTGCATCATTACTTTCATCATGCAACGTATTCGTTTGGGCGCAATGATGCCCGGTTGGTGCTTCCGAGCCCAAAAGGGAATGAGAGTTTGGGAGCAGCAGATCCGACGACCGTGTCGCCGCTTTTGCCCGGATAGTGTCTGCACAGGGTGTGAGGTATGTGTTGTACCACCGCAAGGACAAGGCATTCAATTGACGCTTTGTTCGCCGAACATGACGCAGCTCGGAATAAACACGTCGAACTTCTTGTCGTTTACGTGCATGCTGGACCTTACTAAAGGCACGCTCCGCATCATTCAAGCGGGTTCGCATCAATCGGATTGTCTCGCCTAAGTCTGTTTCGGGCTCAACAGCAATATTCGAGGAGTTTTCCGTACACCACGAAGACTCGGAAGCAGCTCTCGGAGTTTTCACATCTGCCGTGGAATTTACAGCGCAGACGGATTCCAAAGTCTCAAACGCTACCTTTCGCTTTACTATGATGGATTGCTTAAACCGTGAAAAACGCTTACGATCGTTAAACGGTAAATCTGGGTTTCGAAGTTTTCTCTTTTGCTTGGTCAATGTGTGCGGTGGGGGTGCAGACTTTGGGGCAGCGGGCACCTTTTGGTCCTTCCTCACGCAACGAGAAGAGAGGGTATCGCCTCCATCATTGGGGGGATTGGGTGTGGTGCGCACAGGTATGGCATCGCTCAGGAAAAACTGTGAAGGAACCACTTTACTGCTCGTAAAACGACTTCGCGGGCCTTTAGTTTTGTCTTTACAAGTATTCATCGCTAATTTCAAATCGCATTAGACATACAAAAATACTTCGTCTACTCCTTAGCACGTAGGAATGGCTATTTTCATTTTATTGAAAGCAAAAAAAGGGAACAAACGGACAAACATAAAAATGCAGTTTTGCTTTCCTCGAATCTCCAAACAAACTCATGACGTGACGTACACACATACGCGACAAAAAATCGCAAAAACAAAAAAAAAACAGCAAAATCAAAAAAAAATACTTAAATCGGCAAGTGCACCATGTGAATAATCCTTTGTGCTTTCAATAAATGTTCCATACAAAAATATATATATATATATATATATATATATATATATATATATACACCTTACTTAGTTTTATTTTTCTTCTTCTTTTAAGCGTTTCACAAATTCCATGTTAATCCGCAACGAAAGTGGCGAAAGGTTTCCAATGGCGAGAGTTGCACCACAGATTTCTCTGGTGGTTGACTCACATCCAAACCCGAATCAAGTGAGACGCCATGTTTGTCAAATTTGAGGCGCCAACTAAAACTACACTCAAACGCAGAGGGAACCACGCCGTTAAACACATCCACCACCCGCCGCGGCGCAGCGGAGACGGAAAACCCGACAGACGCACGCGGAGGTTGCGTCAGCGAATCCACAAATCCACAGTTCGCGTAAAGCAATCCCCACGGCTTATGCATTCCCCCCATCTCTCCTCCCAATGCCTCACCCGAGGAGGGGGCGTTCGGGCGGCGCATCATCACCTCCGCGGAGAGCAGCGTATACCATCGCTGTGCCGACTGCAACGGGGATTCGTTTCCGCCAAAACCGCGCAATTGCTGCGCGTTCCACTGCGGTCCTTGTGTCGCCCAAAAGAGACGGTGCGTGGCGGGGGTGTCTTTGGCGCCAAAAGCCAATGGCCGCGCAAGCGCCGCCCGATAACGCAGTCGAAGCCAAAGGCGACGGCACAAGGGCCACTCGAGCCAACCATCCGTTGATAGTTTACCAAAAATGGTGAATGCATCCGCACTGCTCGACGACTCCACTCCGGGACCGGCGGACCAGCGG
This sequence comes from Trypanosoma mega, assembly GCA_030849715.1. Taxonomy (NCBI): domain Eukaryota; phylum Euglenozoa; class Kinetoplastea; order Trypanosomatida; family Trypanosomatidae; genus Trypanosoma; species Trypanosoma mega. The sequence goes on along the minus strand of JASANV010001506.1, from coordinate 21,790 downwards.
AGACGGTACACGCCGCGCGGAAAGAATGGGACCATACACTGCACCGCGCTATCATAGCGGTCCATCACGGCGAGGGAGGCAATAGACACCTCCTCTCCCTCACCTTTTGGGCGGGCCAGCGTGTAGCCACTCTCCAACCCCACAGAGCGACGGGGATTGCTGTGAAACAGCGTCATGGAGGCCCCACTTTGGCGCATCACCACCTCCGAGAGTGCCGCGCTTGAGGCGCAAAGCGAACGCACCCGCTGTAGGGTGTTCGCGTAGCATTGGAGGCAAAAGGCATCAAAGCTGTCAACTCGATGGGATAAGGCTAAAAATTTATGTGAAAAGGCCATGGCAAATGCAAAGGGTTCAAGTGAAAGCGTCCCGCGCAGAAAGGAGGTGAATTCTTGAGGCACTGTCATGGAAGAGAGACGGTTGGGATCCGTTTCCAAACCAATCGCGTGCTTGCGCTGCGGAAAGAGAAGGAAACGCACCGAACCACTCAATGGGCTAAGTGGTGTTACACATCCGCCCAATTGCGGTCGCTGCGCCGTGCCACACGACTCCCGTCGTCGCACCAAAGCTGTGAGGATGTGTCTCGACGGGGAGCGTTGGGTGTCGTCACATCCGACAGCATCACACAGCGTGACGCGCAGTCCATTTTTACCTTTTGTGAATTGCGCGGTTGGGGAGCGTTCGTCAAAGGACGGGGCCGCGGTGTACACAGGGGAAGGGTGTGAAAACCGGGACCATCGGTGCGTCGCACACGCAGAAAGGTCATTCATAAGACGAACAAATCCCTTGTCAGTCGTATCTAGTGTAATTGTGGAACGAATGTAGCTTTGGCGTAGCCATTGCAAGCAGGCATCGCCCTCTGTCACTGCAGAGGTGCGGAGGTCAAATTCAACACCGGGAGGAGTCTCGGCCACATCCATAATCAAAGAATTCTAAAAGACGATATAAGTATATAACTATATATAATCAAGTACCTCTCAACACGGAAGATTTATCACATAAATATGGGTGGGGTGTAAAAGAGTAGAAAAAAAGAAAAAAGGAAACACTTTTTTCACTTTATTTCAGAAAGAGATATGAGGAAGGTTGAAGGGATACAAGTTTTTTTTTTTTTTTCTTGGATTGTGGTTAGGGGTTGAACGTACACAAAAAAATAATATTACACTTACTCAATTAGAAGTAAGGAAAAAAAAAAAGACGCTTAAAAGGATTGTGAAGAAGCAAAAAAAAAATAATTTCACACACAAAAAAAAGAAGAGTCTCACAGAACCAAAAAAAAAATAACAATTTCTTTTTTTTTTCGTTTTTTTCAAAAGAAAACCTCTCCTTATACAAGCACAACCTCCTTGAATACGTAGTAAGACGCAAACAAAATGAGATCCTATCTTATCTTACTTTTCCTTCTTCATTTTCCTTCTTCTCTTGGTTTATTAAAAAAAATGCATGTTTCTCTGTTTGTCTTAAAACGCAGTTGTCACTTGTGAAGCACGTTGCTGTGCGTCTTGCAAGATTTCCTCTAATTTCAATCGTTTAGCCTTTTCCTCTACAAAACGCCACACAACAGGGGACTCCCGCACCCGCCGCAACGGCGTCTCTTGCAGTAATGTAACAAATTTTACGAGATCCGTTTTGGCGAGAAGCATATCCCGTGGTGGTCGCAATACCATTGTGTGCTCCGTCGTTATCACCTCCTCTCCCGTGTCGCCCAGTTTCGCAATGACGCTGCGGGACAACAAACGCTCCACGGTTGGTCGCATGGCCTCGGGAAAGGCCTTGGCAAAGAGGTCAGAGGCCTCCAGTACATCAAACGCTGTCACCTCCGTTAACGCCTGACGAAGGTCTACTTGCATCACACCAGGGGTGGGTCGGTACTGCCCGTGCGTGTTGTACTCATTCACTGCCACAATACGATGAAAGGTTTCACGCACGTCGATGTCCAACTCCGATTCATACTCCATGTCACTCTCACTCATCTGGCGACGCAGTTTGGCCAAGGTGGCAATACTTCCCGACTCATCCGGGTGCTGTTGTTGTTGACAAACGTCACAAAACACATCCACATGCGTTAGCGAGACGACATGTAACCGAATAAGGACAATGAAGCGGGCCGCAAACCGCTCCATCAATTGCGTCAAGGGATCCAAGGACTCCAATGGGATGTCTTCCTTGCGTTGAATGTGCAAAAGCGTGGCGGCGACGGCACACATATCATTCGGACGGGCCGGTCGGTTCGCGAAGAGTTCCTCGCAGAGACTCACCAAACGCGCAAAGTTTGTCGGGGCCGGCGCGGCATCGGAGGAGACGAGTCGAAGTATCTCCAACGCATCAGATGGCGAGGTGGAGGCGTGTTGATCCGCCAAGGCGTCAATGACGGGCTCGAGGAGTTCCCTGTCCGTCGTGCGGAACATGCGCATCGCGCGCAGCAGACGGGTGCGACTCGGAGGTGGAAAGTGCGCCAATGTCGGCAAAATCAATGGGGCAATCGCCGGGCGAAGGTACTGCTGATGCGGCGCACCAAGTCGGGCGAGAACGAAGAGGAGCTTTGTAAACATAGAAGGGCGAAGCTCCGTGAGGCGTCGAAACCGTTCGCGGGCTTGAAAAGATGCAATCACCTCCCTCTCCAACAGTGCGTCGCCTGTTTCGATGGACGAGTCCGGCATTGTCTCGGACCCACCGACCTGTGGTGCCGCGGACCTTTGTGTGGTATGCACGTCATCATCACCGTTGGGTACCTCTTTGCCGTTTGTTTGCGCCTCTTCCTTATTGTCTGACAATGATTGGCGCTGCAGTTGCGCCAAACGGCGTCGCTTTGTCTCCGCCTTGATATTCGCGTCAATGGAGTCAAAGATGCGGTCCGCCAGAAAACGAAAAGGGTTCATCTGGTCATATCCCATCTTGTAGAAGTTAACAAACGCCCTATAACTCGGCAGCGCGCTCATGGGTGTGCGCTTGCTCAGCACCGCAAAGCGTCTCCCGAGAAGGGCCATAAAACCTTTGGGTGGAACAATCTTTGCGCGCGCAAAGGCTGTGAGAACGCGTTGGAGGTCATGCGGATCCTTATATTTGTTGATGTGATGCGCAAAAAAGATGCCCATGGCTTGAAAAAACTGTAAATCACGCTTCCGTCGCCCCGCACTCATGCCCATCACCACAATACAACGCAACACCACCGCCGGACTCATCTCCGTTGCCGCATTTAACAAAACCACATCACTCGCCACTTTCTGATCCGTCTCGTGGGCATACACATCCCCGTCATCGACCTCCTCCGCACTCTCCGCTTCGGATGAATTGGATGCACGTGTTAAGGTGCGTTTCGCCGCGCGCGAGGCAATCTCGGCAATGCGATCACGCATCATGTCCTTCAACTGCGTCCCATACCGCACCAAGGTGGAGCGGGCCCAATGACACTCCACAATGTCGAGCATCTGTTCCACGTGCAACTCCGTCAGCCGATCCATCAAGACAGGAAAGAAGACGTGCTCCTCCGTGGCGGAGACGAGGCGGACATTGGTGGTGGCACGGAGGTATGCGATGACCATGACAACGAATTCCTCTATACTACAGTCGCGAGCGTACGATTGACGCTCCAAAATCATCGCCTCCTCGCCATGGGGAAGAGGCGGGAGTGGAGTGCTCGCAAAGCTCACATGTGTCGCGTCATCTCCCACCGCTTCGCGCTCCATACGATTATTGTGACCTTCTGCTACGTGAGCTGTTTCATCTTCACTGTTTAGAGGGGATTTCGTATGTTTTTGCGTTTCCTCACTCCTTTCATTGTTGTCCTCTTCTAACGCACCGCCTTCCTCCTCCTCTTCAAAGATGACACGGAAATTGCCCATACCGCCAAACCGCATTGGCTCCACCGCGACGCTCGCGAGAGGGGGGGGCACCGGCTGTGTATTTAATTCCTCCGCATGCAACTCTGCCACATCATCATCCGTTGGAGCCACACGCCGGCGTCGTGAGACACGATGAGGGACGTCATTGTCCTTGTCGGAACCTTTGCTCGTACTTTGACAAACCAAAGGGCAGAGCAAGGCTGAGCGAGAAGCACGCACAGGAAAAAAGAGGCGACGGTACATTCGTGTACTTTTATCGTTAATTCTCTTTGTTCAGCTGAAGCTAAAGATGAGAAACAAAAAGTGGAAAATAAAAGGATAAATAACCCTTCCCACTCTTAGAACTCTGTGAAAATATATTATAGCTATTCCCTACACTTCGTTACGCGGTAAGAGATGTAGCAGAGTGAAGAGAAAAAAAAAAGTACCCAAACTCAACAACACGAGCATTTTGTATTTCGTGTCGTAGTAAGCAGATCTTAAGAAGGCAAATTCCGTCAAAATATTAAAAGAAATAATGTTCTTAAGCGGGCGAAGTCAAAGCAAAAAAAAATAATTTCAAATTTTATTTGTATTCGTTAATTTTTTTTTTCTTTTTAATCTGTGAAGTGTACCTTTTTCACTTTGTTCTCTTCTCTTCGCCTTAATTAAACAAACAAGCACAAAAGAAACTGCTATAAAGCTTTTCTTTCTCTCTTTTCTTCTGTTTTATGTTATGATATCTTTTTTTTTTTTTTCGCTTCGGCTTTCTTTCAACGTGACTATGAATCAAAAAATATACATAAATATATGTAAATCCTTGTGTGAACAGTAATGTCTCAAGATGTGCCTAGTAGAGTGCCCTGTCGAGAATACGTTTAGCCACAGCCTGCTCCTCATCTCCTCCAAAACGTTTGGTCAACTCCAACGCAAACTCCGCAACACACCTCTGTTGGCGTGCGAAGAGCAACGGGGACTCCTCGAGGAGTTTCACAAACCGACGCAACTTGGCCCTATCACAGCGAAGTTGTCCCAGGATGCGCAGCACGTCTTCATTGGAGGATTGAGATGTGAGTTTTGCCTCCCGCAGTCGCGCCTCCAAGATGGACCCCACAGTTCGCTCCACCCAGGCGGAAAAGGCATTCGGTGTGGTTGGACCGCGTTGCATGTGCACCATTTGCATCAAACGTGCACCGGAAAAGAGGTTGTAGAGACCTACATGGAGAAAAATATCGCGAAAACGCGCCTCCTCCACCTTTGAAATAGGGGATCGCATCATCAACTGTCGTTCGTATGTGTAGATGAGCTCATCATACACCTCTCGAGCGGCCCGGACACTCCCATTTGGGAAATCCTCTTTACTTGTTTGGTTACCTTCCGCCTGTTCCTTTTGGTTTGCCAAGGCAACATAGGTGTCACGCAGTTTAGATGTGAGTGGAAACTGAGGTTGATGACGCATGCCGAGAATGACAGTGTGCTCCAACACGCGCTCCACGAGATTCGTTGGCACCAATCGCAGCTCCAACATTCCAATGATTGGCTCCAAAAGGGACTCCACACATTGTCGAACACGCAATCCCGTGGAGGAGGAAGTGGTGTAGCGCCGCGAGAGGCCGTAAAAGACCTCCATCCATCCCAGCAACTGCGAGGCGCGGAGTCCCCAGCGAGAGGCCTCACAGAGACTAAACAAGTGATTCAAAAAAGGCCCCAACGAGAGTTGAGAAAGGAGAGATGGGCGTTGCACAACAGCGCGCAGTGCGGCCTTACCGAGTCCCAACGCAAACGGGTACGTCGGCCCGCGCACCACAGCCGTGTTGAGCACCGCCTGCACAAGGCACGGGGAGTCACAATTCGCGCGACGAACGCAATTCGTGAGAAGCATCAGCGGTTCACGCCGCAAGTGGGGCACCATGGGCGCCAACAAGAGGTCCGACACGCGGGAGAGGGTGGCGTGACAGGCCACACCCAAATCGCTCGCCATGGTGAGCAGTGAGAGGAGTTCGGCGGGGGTGAGACCGGAGGCGAGTTCCACGCGTTGCACCACCGCCCGACGACCCATGGGCGATGAGCTCGAGTTCGATTCGCCCTTCCCATCCTTCGTAGGGGAGGAGGGGTCGGCTGGGGTGCCTCCCAGCGCTTCGGTTTCGAATACGATGTTCTTTAATGCCTGATCGGCCAAATCATGAAGGGCGGCCACATCCCCGCACCACCGCTCACGCCGCAGGACGCGAAGGGTACGGAACAGTTGTCTCGTAGTGAGACCAGAAAAAACATGCGCCGGGTTTTTCCGTTTGCTAAACGGTACCGCGTGACTTGTTTTTTCGCTTGTAGACTTCTGTGCCGCGCGGTTTACCCCGTCTCGTGCATCAATGGCGTCTGTCACCCGGCCGCGCAGGTTTCGGTTCAACTGCGTCAAACGGGAAAGCAGACGACGCCAAACCCCATCGGGTGCGTGCATGCCAGCGGTGTGAATGGCCCACATGATTTGAATAATAAGATCCACATCGGTCATGGTGTCTAAATCGACCAGCGCGGCCTCCACCACCGCCCCGAGGAGAGCCAATTGGCCCGAGAAGAGGTGCGGGGATAGGGTGAGAAGCTTTCGGGCAGTTATGGGGTCCAATGTCTTCCCCGACAGCGAGGCGGAGGTCCAGGCACGGAGGCTCTGCAATAGAAACCGGTGATGCACCGTTCCCGTCAGATCCATAAGGCGATCGGACCAGCGCGGCCGCAAAAGACGAGCGGCACACAAAAGGGACACATCCCGACGCTCCACAATTGCACATGCCGTGTTCAAAAGCACATCGCGTTGGGCGGAGGAAAGAAACGGACGCCGCGCGCGCACAAGAAGAAAGTGGCGACGCACCGATGTGACTTTGGAGCGGCACAAAGACTGCAATCGTTCCTCATTGATAATAAAGTTGGAGAGGGAGTCTAGAAACTGATCGGGCGGCACCCGAAGAGCACTTTGTGGGGACTCCACGGCAACCTTGCTCGTTTGTGTCTGCATCTCCGCTGCAAGGGAGGCAAGAAGTGCCGTTAACGGCATTGGAGCCTTTTGGTTAATGGAATGTAACTTCAAAGGTTGATCTGCATCGGTTGTGTTTGGCGTTAGAGCGGCTTCCGCGCTGCTCCAACGGGAAAGTGAGAGATGCACAGCAAAGCCACACGTCGATCGACAAAAACGCCGCATATAGAAGTTAGAGAAAAAAGTGTTCTTTTTTGTTTTGTTTTGTTTGGTTGTTTGTTTGTAAATGTGTTAAAATAGAGACTCCAAATAATAAACTTCAAGACACAAGAAAAAAAAAACCGAAATGAGAAGAGAATGAAAAATAATAGTACCCATGTACAGGAAGCGGAGGGCAAAGCGTTTCGAAACGCTTACACAATTATTGATACTGGAAAGCAATTGCACACAAACACAAACACAAACAAAAAGATATAAATATACAACACAACACGTAGCACCACAGAAACAAATGTAGACGCACAAAGCCAAACCAGCAATTACCCATGTGAGGATGTATGACCGCAGCAGATGGAGCACGGTGTGGGCCCTAACTGTAGACGAAGACATCCCCAACACCGCCACGCGAGTTGCCGTCCATTTAAGACATCGCGTGGATTCGGCGACAGACTGAGTAGAGAGTGCACATGACACCTCCCATCCGCCTCCCACGCATTTGGGATAAATTGACGTGCCACAATATACGTCTCCAAGCTGTCTACTCTACACTCCATGGGTTTATGGACCTCCACGGAGCGAAAATACCTCCGCGTCGCCTCGAGAAGAGGATTGAAATGTGTGGAATGCATCGCTTTGCTGACAAAACACGTGTAATGATGAAAACCGCGCCGTCCACTGCCATTTGGGTGTTTGCCCTTTGGGGCATTCCTATATTGCAAATAGAAAATTGTACAAGCCAGACGGAGCGCTGAAACAGTCATTTGATTTTGTCCATACGTCCGCGAGGAAACGGCATTGGCTTTGGAAATAGACACCCCATCATGGAGAACACAATGCACCGAACGACGATAAGGTTGGGATTCATCTGTCAAACTGTTTTGTTTTCGTAACGTTTCATTTACGTGTGCAATCACGCGTTGGTGATCGCAAATGTCACACTCAAAGCTAACAAGGCCCTCCATTGGGACCATTGGACGATTATCAAACGCCATCACAAGGGGTTTCACAGTATTATGATTATTCGGCGTAAATGATGCGGACCGCGTGCGTTCGAGAGCGACTTCCGAAAACCCGCCCGGAGCGGCGGCGAGGTCAATGATTGTGCGACATTTTGAACCAAAAATGCGAAACCTCTCGTCAAGCTCTAAGAGTTTAAGGGAGGAGCGACATCGGTACGCGGCGCCTAAACCGACTGTGGAATGAAACATTCCAAAAAGAATGCGTAAAGGGAGTGAAAATGTAGTCTATTCACATGATCAACAAAAAATGGAAGAAAAGAAAAACGAGGAAACCAAAATGCACAACACAAAGCAAAACAAGAGGAACAACAGAGACACTTCCGATTAAACAATAAAGTTCCATCTTCTTGAATTACAAGACTCACTGCACGTGAAGAGATGAGAAAAGTAAAAAAGACAAAAAAATTGTCATTTGTTTTTCATTCTTCATTAAAAGGTGTTATGTATCCGAATGAACAAAAAGGGATACCCTGCAAAAAAAAAAAAAAATTCAAGTACTTGCTAAAGAGCGCAAAATTTTTTAAGAGGAAAAATTGCTTATCCCATAGAAAAGTATAAATAAAAGAAGCACACTAATGGAAAAAAGCATGAAAAAAACGAAAAAAAAAACACACAGAGGAACTCAGAGATGCAATATACATTTAAAAGTATATACTGTATCAAAGAATAACGTAATATGAAGAAGAAAAAAGTTTAGCTCTTCTATGAGTGCAAAAAAAAAAAAACGGAGCCACTACTCATTTGATGTAAGTGGTTTCCATCTATTGGGACTACGTCCATGTGAGCGGATGCACCGAGCTGTCGTAATGTCTCGAGGCACGTGTGCCCAATTCATCACTCGGGATACTTCTTTAACCGTCCAAAGCATGTTGTCATCCATTCGACGGGCATCAACAGAGTGAATTTTACCTTCCATGTAATTCCTCATTGCAGCGGATACACCAACGTATTCCGTCTCTGCATTCGAAACCTCGTTGGTATCTATTTGGTCAGGGGCTCGCATGGGGGATTTTTTGCCGGAAATGTCTTTTCCACTGTACTTTGAATGCAATGAAAGCGGAAGGGACAAGGAGTGCGACGATGCATCCAATCCGTGTTGCAATCGCAGCCTGCCATGCGGCGAGCATTGATTGGAAGGCACAGTTAGGGCATTCCCATTTGCCTTCAACGACCCGTTAGGGTGAATCGGGTCGGAGAAGGAACCACTGAGGGAGACGAGATGGTTGGAAGGGCGTCGTCGACCCAAAACGGCAAAGTCCGGTGAAACATCCCGCAGTAGAGACAACATGGGCGAGACACGGACACCAGAGCGTGCATTGGAGTCGGTTTGGTTTGTTTTTGCATTTCCTTGATGTTGTTTCTTTTTTTGACGCGAGTGTAACCTCTCCTTTAGCACCTCGCGGCGCTGAAGGAGATGCTGAAGTTCGGCATCCAGTAAGACACGTGCGGCCCATACAGAACGAGACGGGATGTTTAGCATCTTTAGAACTGTTTCTATAGGTTGGGCATGAAGCAGTGCGTTGAGGCTATTCCATAAATCATCGGAGAGGTTGTGGTAACCACTCGCTCGACTTGCTTGAAACATTTCATGAGAAACAAATGTGTGTTTATTCATTGTCAAATTTACCTCACAGTAATGCGTTTTTGCTTCCGCATTGACGGCAAAGGTTTCCCGTCGACGAATGGAGTGATACAGCAGCCATTGTATGCCACGGGCAAAGACATACACATCCACATTGTATGGTGACCATGAGGAAGACGCACGATGAGAATGAATCTCAGTCACACCACCATCAGATGCAGAAGAACTTTTTACACACTCCATGGGATAGAGAAAATCGGCCATCGCTACAAATGGGTACGATGAAGGGGACTTTACGGCACTTCCAAAGTTATCCAATTTGTAATGGTTAAGCGCGTAAATAAACACGTTAAACGGTAATGGATTTCCATGCACAATTTGAATACTGTGAATAGATTCTAATGCGTGGAGTGTGTTCTGCATAAAACCTCGCCAGAATCGTTCCTCTGGAACTGTATATTCTGATCCACGCAAAAGGTGTGGGTCCAGTGTCCACTCCAGAACATTCCCACGCGGAAAGTATTCCGTTTGCAACATAAATACAACACTCTCGGCGGATTGGTTGTGTGTGGAAACGGAATGTTTTGACACCGTGTAGTAGCGCGCAATACAGTCTTGAGCCTGCTGCTGAAGCGGAGTGGTTGGATCATTTCCAAGCGTTAAACACTCCAATTCGGTCTGCAGAGATTCTTTCTTTGATCCTGGAATTTCCTTTACATTGTATACCTGACCGTCTGCTCGATATGTGGCAAGCCATACGACACCATTGCTGTCCAAATTAATCGGCACAAAGCTGTACTCCTTGCGCCATGGTAAAAAGTGTAGAAATTGATACCGGTGGTGATTCCGAAAGCGACTGCCCGTTTCAAGCACCCCATCCTCATCCACCTCATCTTCATCAACATCCATGAAGGGTGGAAGGTCGCCGTTTGTCTCACAAAAATGGAGCAACGGGGTACCGCTTAGGGAAAGCGGTTGTCGTACATTTGGTGAATCAAACGGACGTGTATCGGACCGCTTTACCGCGGCTTGCATCCGTTCAACACCTGCCCGTGTATGTCGTGCACCTTGAGGTTCCGAGTGTGCCACACCTGTCAAACAGTCTGCATATGGGGTGAGCGGTTGAGAACTCCATCTGGGAACGGAGTTGAGTATACTGTGGGTTTGTGTGTTTTTTTGTGGCTGTGCGGATCCGCCTCCACTTTCAAAGCGGAAATCTATAAAGCTGGCGGTGCGACGCAGCGGGGATGGCGAAGCGTCACAGGATGACCCGCCAAGAAGAAGTGGTCGAAGCTCCACATGGGGAACTTGTGACATTCCACACTTTCGTTGCGTGACATATGAATGATGAGAACGATGACTATCACTACTGTTATTAAAATTACAGGAGTCATGATTGGAGTAATTTAAAGGTAAACTCACATTCCTATCTCGAAGCAACCCACTGGATTCTTCATCACGAAAAGGTGAGGCTGCAGACGTATTCAAAGATAGTGTAGGATGAGCAGAGGAGGTGTTTACATTCGAGCCTTCAGCTGTTGTGGTGCGCTCCTCAAACTCGGGGTGAATAATGGAGAGGCTTTCGATCGCATGAGAGGCAGACTTACTGAGCTTGCTCATAGCATCATCATCCATATCATTATCCTGCTGCGGTTGATTGAAGAGACACACCGCTCCACTCGTTCCATTGACGAGGAGTGAACTACCCGGTTGGGCAGAGATATATTTTTGTCCCGCTTCGAGGGGTGGAACTGTCTGGGCGTACATCACAATAAAGGCATGCGCAAGCATCATTGTGGTTTCCGTTTCTTTATCCAAGTCTTCCACGTTAAAGTTCTCTGTGTCCAAGTTGGCATAGAGCGTCATATTAAAGTTGGCCGTATACCCTCGGTAAAAGGAGTATGGATTTCGATTGGGTGGAAGATAGTCCCCCGACGAAGGGCCATGCAAATGGGACTCCGAACTCAGATTATACACAGAAAAGGCACGTTGGTGTGTGGATGGCGTCCCTTGACGTGTGAGGGAGCGTCGTGTGGACTTTTGTGGAGTCATTGGGATGGACGTGTGTATGGGTGTCGCCGCCACGGAGCAGATGGCGATGATATTAGAGAGTGGGGTATGAGGAGACGGCGGCTCCGACAGGGATTCTTCCAACGTGGAGTGTTTCACACATGTGGGTGTTGCGCACACCGCGGAGTCAAAGATTTGCGTCACATCTCCTCGTGTCCGCGCATCGGCGTGTCCCTCGCTTCCATGGCACGAGAGAAGGCGTGTGGTGGACGCATCGGGCGGCCCATCGGGCATTTTGGCCAATGCATCACAGAAGTTCACAAAAGGCATTCCATCATTGCACACAACGGCCTCAAACTCCGCCTGGAGGCTTGTCGACACCTCATACGGTGTCGGGTCTCTGCACCGAAACGATGGAAGAATGGAAGCCTTCTCCGTCTTGGCGGAGTTATCGGTGTAGTGACCAAACGGTGTGTTATCTCCGGTGCAAGGGAGCGTCTCGGGAAGTGAGAAAGCGTTAATGCGTGAACTCTGGAGCTCCATTTTGCTTTTCATGGGAGAAATGGGTGTGGGAAGCTGCGAGGATGCATACACATGACGCGCCAAAGTGCGGGGATGTCTTCGCGCATGGGAGAAGGAGGACCATTCAGGGGGCTCACGCACCGAGAATTGTACCTCCGATACACTGGTGAAAGAAGAATACGACGTATCCATGTAGTAGAAAAAAAATAATAATAATATTTATAATGGTCTTTTTTTTTTTTTTGCTGAATGAAACAATCACCAAAAATGTAAAAATAATAAATACACACAATAAACACAAAAAAGGTGAAAATAATAATAAGGTATATATACGTTTATAATTATATATGTATATATATATATATATATATATATATATATATTGTTTTTGTGTGTCCTCTTGGATTAAAGAAATGGACTACTCTTTCATACTAAACAGCAGACAAAAAAAATAAGAGAAGAACGAAAGCAAAAAAAAAAAAAAACATCTACGCAAAAAAAGAAAAAAAAAACAAATCCACACACACAGAGTAAAGCAAACTTTACAGTCTGCAACTCACATTATACACATTTTTTGAAGTTTCACAGACGAACGCACATACAAAAAAATAAAATAAAATGTAATCTAAATACAGGATAACAGTCATACCAATAACTTAAAAAAAAACACTAAGAAAAGTAGAATCACACAACTACTCGTAAAAAATTAAACAAGTACTTTTCTTTGAAAATCATAGTCTATAAGAACAAATACGAAAAAGGCACACACACACACACACAAGAAAAAATACATTCCCGCCTGCAACTCACCTTTACGTGAGAACCTCAAAATGGCGGAGAGCTGTCTGCTGCCATGACGCCAAATGCGCCGCTGGGGCACGTGTCGAGGCGTCTAAAGATCCAAATACAAGAAGTGCCACTGCCGTAAAATCAAACGCCACCATACCAGAGGAGTAGAGTAAGGGCAAGATGACATCTAGCACAAACGCATAAAGAATCAAACCCGCCCGTTCTGGGGGAGTCACCACAGCCGTCGAAGGATCACTCGTTGGCTTCTGTGCGTCTATAGACCCTTTCAACGTCTTCTGCTCACACCGCGCTTGGTAGAGCAGCGCGGCCTCCGCCCTTGTTGCCTTTCCCTCGAGGTACGCCCGTTCCGACTCCAGGAGTCGTCGCAGAGCGGGGAATTCCGTGGCGTACACCTCGCCCCTCTTGTCCACATCTAAAAGCGCAAAGGCTTGGCGAAGAATAAAGGTACGAGTCGTCTTCCTCTTTTGACGTGTCTTTGAGGGCTTCTTGCGTGACTCCGACTCCAACTTGCGCCACACCTCCGCATAGATCCGCTCCGATGTCGCGGCCTGGAGCCCTGCCACCTCATAGAACTCCTCCCGCTGCTTTGGTGTCAGACGTTTGCCAGTTAAGAAGAAGAGTTCATCGCGGGACCGCGGCGGCCACGACACGCCCAGCGAAGAGGCGAGCTTCGTCGGCGCATCGCGCGTCTCGTCGTCGCAGAAACGGGAGAACCAGTCAGATTCCTTCGTCTTGGACAGAGGAGATTGCTTTCTGTCTCTGGGTGTGGCTCCCGCGTGTGGAGCTGCGCGCTTGGTCTTGGCGCTCATGGATCGTGGAACAGGGGAGGGCGGTTTGGTGTTGCGTGGACGGGGGGAGAGGGAATCTTTTCGCCCGAGTTGCAAATGGATGTAACTCCCTGACAAAGGCGGCGGTCCGCGCTGTAGTAATTTCGTACCCGCAGTACTGTTGGAGGCGGGACCATGGGGTTTTCCAGGTGGGGCAGTGCCCGGGTGAGATCGACCTTGTTTAATTAATTTCGATGGAATGCAGTCGGCTGCGCGGGCCTCCATAATTCGTCGAATAATCCCCTCAATCTGATCGCGCTGGATGTCATTGAATAGGCGCCAATGCTCCGTGAGGAGTTGCGCCTCCAAGAGGGCCTCATCTAGACGATGAGCATCTTGTGAATCTGTGAGAGATTCCTTGTCTGTTCTATACACTCTCCCGTCCCTAGGAAGAGTCTCGGTTTCATTCGCAACACTCGGCTGAGGCACCGCTGTCCGTCGCCGCTCCTTTGGTGTTCGTAGAGGCGCCTCCTTTCGTGCCCTCTCACCCCGCCCAGTCAATGGCAGCGGCGATGGCGAAAGATCCTCGACAATGATGGGTGTACTGTTCCTCCGGCTTGAACGCTCGGCCACTGTGTATTCCTTTCCCACTCGATTCCCCTTGCTGTTCATTTTTTGATTCATATATTTTTGTAATTTATTAATTTCCATTTCAATGGCTGGCAAATCGGGAGAAGTTGATTGATTTGACGTTTTCTGTGAGTCATGTGGCCTCAGGGTCATGGCCAATGAATGAGGCTCCGCTTCTGCAAGCCTCTTCTCTTGTGTTTTCTTTTCCTTCCCATTATCTGTCGTCCGCATGTTTGATGGTTTCAAAGAATGTGTCGAAGGAGACAGTAGGGGTTGCTTTATTCGATTCGAGACGACCGTCTTCTTCCCAGTCGGGTCCGCGTTTTCTTGTTTGTGCGACCCCGCGAAGCGTGCCTCATCTTTTTTATTCGTCTCATTTGCAGACTCCTCCACGTCAAACAAAATCGTCGAGACACTGCTTTCATCAAGACGATTGTTACGGTTCAATTGGAGAGCCTGTTTGGGACGTGAGTGTGGCGCGCTACTCGCACCCGCCTTGGCTGCGTCCTCCCGTTCTGGTACATCCTCCACTTGAAACTGAATGCTTTGGTTCCATCCCATCTGCTCCTTCGCCCGCGGGCTCGCGGTGCTGGAGTGATCCACGGTGAACTGAATCGAGTCGCTTCCTCCCCCAATCGCGGTGGAAAGCGCCGGCACACTACGCGGCGCCGCGTCCCGCCGCGCAGCGGACATCCCCGAAGCGGAGGGGGAGGGGTTGGAGACAAACTTTGGTAAACCAACACTTTCCGTGGGAATACTAACCATGGACGTGTTCCTCGAGGCGGGCTCCATCTGAAACTGAATACTCTCACTACGCTCCGAGTGCAGATCGTCATGCTCCACGGAAGGAGTGCCATGCTGCTCGCCGCGAGGTGCGACTCGGGGGGATGGGGACTTCATCTTTGCAGAAGCGTGTTTCGCGCCATCATGCAGAGGCGGTCTGTCAAAGATGGCATCCATGTGAGAGGCCTTCGCGTCTTGCGCTGTCATGGACACGGCGGCCTTTGGATGCCGATCCGCCGGACGCCGTGTGCGGTCCAAAGAAGTGACTGCTCGAGAGTCCGCTTTAAGCGAATTGTGCACGGAAGCCAACTCGTCATGTTCGTGGAACATGATGGAGTCTGTATCGCTCATTTTTCTTTTTTTAAGTCACGTCCTTTTCGCTGCACCTTTATTATACAAATATGCGAAAAAATAAAAACAAACGAACTTGCAAATCCAACAATCAGAAGAAGAATAATACAAGAAAGAAAAAGGGCTACAAAAAAAATTCAATTAAAAAACAACAACAATACAAACAGCAGTATCAGCAAAAAAAAAAGGTCTTGGACTTCTTGGCACCATAAGTGATACTAAAAAAGTTATGATCTACCTTCACTCGTGAAAGCACATAGTTTGAAAACAACAATAATAACAATAAAAAGCATACGATTCCCTAATTGTCCAACACCATGACTAAAAAAAACACATACATACAAACACAAAAATGTATACAAATGTACATGGAAATTTCTGTGGAGTATGATTGTCTAAATAGAAATGATGAAAGATATACTCACCGTAAAGCTAAAGAAGATATTTGAGTATCACGGTGAAGAGTATCCAGAGAATCAAAAATATATAAATAAATATATAATGAGCCAAGATTCATTGCACCATGTTTCATATATAAAAGAAGATCTACCACCTTTTTTTTTTGCACATGAAGACATAGAAGCAAGTCAAACAAGAAAGTACACCAAAAAAAGGAATGTAAATATATGTCTATCTTCCTTTTTCTTTACCCTCTTGTAGCCACATACACATGTGATACTATGCTGCAATACATCCATGGGTGATGGGTTAGTACCTGTAGTTCGGATCCGCTGGTGTGGCGGGGTACATCTGCGGGGGCTGTTGCGGGGGAGGGTAGTATCCCTGCGGCTGCGGGGGGTAATACGCGGGCTGTTGTTGTTGCTGCGGCGGGTAGTAATACCCCGGCTGTTGCTGTTGCTGCGGCGGGGGCGGGTAGTACCCCGTTGGCGGAGGGGGCGCTGACGTGGCGTAGTACGGCCCGGGCATTGGGGCTTGCGGTTGGGGCGCGTAATACGCCGGCGGCATTGGTTGCATCGGTTGCATTGGTGGCGGCTGGTAGAGCGGCGCCGCGGCCATCGGCACAACGGCTGGACCGGTGTTGGACGCAATCGGTGTGTTCATTTTGTTTCCGGTGACTGTGGCTGGGGTGGTGCTCGCTGGTGGGGGAGCGCCGGACTTTACGACGGGGTCGTTGTTGATGTCCGCGGTCACCTTCCAACGGTCCTCCGCCTTCGGGTCGCTACCAAAGTCACAGGCCAGCAGACGCACTCGAACCTCCGCGTTTGTCTTGGAGTGGGCGAGGAGATACCACTCATCCTTCACAACCCCTTTGCTTAAGCCACTTAGTGAGAGAATGTAGGTTCCCATGATGTCATCCGAGATGATATTCTTATTCCATAACTCCAAGCACAACTGAGCCGAATTCTCATCCGCCACCTGAAAGCGAAATGTTTCATTCCATGCCGGATTAAGATTGTTATCAATAACTTTGGTTTTGTAATGCTTGTCGCCAAGTCTTATGCGGCAGTATGGGTCCGGTAAACTGACGACCTGATTATCATACAAATTGCGCGCCGCACATATCGTCACCTGAATCTTTCCCATTGCTGAACGGTTCCTGATTCCTTTTCGAACTCCTTTTATTTTGTTGTTTGTGTATATATTTGGTTAAAATTACCTAACTTTGTAAACCACAATGCTTCAGTAAAGAGCAAAGAAAGTACGAATATTTGCAAAAAAAACACTAAAAAAAAAACATTTTATTTCATGGCTAATCAATCCACTTAAATATCATACAGTGAGAAAAAAAAACAATGACATGATCCAAACGTAGCTGTAGCAAAAGAATTTTTTTTTAAAGAGGTTTTACTTCTGTATTGTAAAGAGTTCATAGCTGCCACAAGACAGGTCCATTCATTGGAAGTTTTGCGGAGACTGGAAACACAGGAGGTGTCGACTTTGGCAATTGAAAGCCATCAGAAGGGAGAACGTAATTTGAGGCGCTTGGGTCCGAATGCGTGATGGTCGGCAGTGTTCCCACAACACCGACGCGCACGCGTACGGCAAAATGGGTGGCATACAATGATGGGCTCACGAGGTTCACCACTTTGTCCATCACATCGGAATAACGCGTTCCGCTCTGCCGAAGGGGAACCATTTCCCCCTCCGTCGACTTCTCCGTTGGAATGCAAAACTGATAGGCCGCGAGGCAATGATCCGAGTCTGGAAGGGCACGCCATAGTTCCAATTCAATAGTGTCCAGTGAAGCGGTCATGTGTGGGCTAGGGCCTGAATCAGATTCACTGGGATGAAAGGTGAGAACCTCATTCCAAGTGGACTCACTCGATTCGGTGAGCTCAAATGTGCGGTGTGCCTCGGTACCCACTCGGGCAACCATGTAGAGTCCATCAAATTGGAAGTCCTCTGGGTCCTCTGATAAGACACGCAAATCTAAAATACGTATCTGAATAATTGGCATCAAACTAACCATTTTGAACTAAAAACCACTCCGATACACACAAAAAGAAGTAATACAAAAACTAACGAGTGAATCACCTCCACCCCTCTCCCACCACACACAAAAAAGGAGAGATTTAGGAAGTAAAAAACGCTTCTTTTTCTTTTCCTTTTCACTTGATCTTGTCTTTTTACTGAACTTAAGTCATGCTCATGTATCAAAAATATTATAAAAAACGGTAAAAAAAGACAAAGAAAAAAAAAAGTAATGTGTCATCTACCATTAAATAATTCATCCCACAGAAAGCAAAAAGCACAGCAGAAACACACTTACAGATAAAGACAACAACAACACATGTAAAAACATATTTACGTCATTATTACAGAGAAAAATATAGAAAAGTAAATAAATAATTTAGCTTTACGTGAAAAGATATATATATATATATATATATTACTAAAACGCAAAGGCGCCGCAACAGAAAGTCATATCATCGACACTACACCCATGACGCACCTAATCGCTGTAACCTTAAACCCGTTTCTTTCGGTCAGACGGTCGCGAGTTACGCGTCCCGAGCAATCGGACCACATCGGCGTGAGTCAATACTTCATTTTTGAGTAAATGTTGTGCCAAAGCTGCCATCTCCTCCTTTTTCGACGCCAGCAGCTGCACAGTGCTCTGATAGACCTCATCGATGAGCTGTTTCGCCTCCACATCGAGGGCGTTGGCGATGGTTGGACCAAACGGTTTCATAATTCGTGTGCCCGGCGTCCCTGGCGCCGCGTAGACTGGCCTTGGGGCGAAGGAACTGACGTAACTATACGCCATTTGTGTCACCTTTCGCAAATCATCCGACGCTCCTGTGGAGAGGTGTTTGAAGAAAATCCACTCCGCCGCCCGCCCGCCGAGCGTGACGCTTATAGACTCGCGAATCTCCGTCGAGGTGCGAAGGCGATTCTCATTTGGGAGATACTGCGCGTACCCCAACGCCGACCCCCCACGCGGGACAATGGACACCTTCATGAGCGGATCCGCGCGGTGGAGGAACCAACCGGCGACGGCGTGTCCCGCCTCGTGGTGCGCGACCACCTCGCGCTCAAACGGGGTGAGGACGCGGCTGCGGTGCTCAATCCCCGCGAGGACGCGATCAATGGAGCGCTCCAAGTGGGAAATGTCGACCACCACGCTCTCCTCCCGCGCGGCGAGGATGGCGCCCTCGTTGCACACATTCGCGATGTCGGCGCCGACGAAACCGGGGCAGAGCTGACTCATGCGCTCCGCATAGGCGCTAATGAGGGCACGCTCGGGTTCGCTCTTCTTGGAGAGTAACGCACGGAAATCGAAGGCGGCGTAGGCGTCCTCCGCCTGAAGGCGCCGCTCCGCGTCCAACTCCTCCTGCAGCTGACTCACCGTCACGGCCGTCTCATTGGATGTGGACGGCGTGTAGGAAGAGGAAGAAGAGGTTGTCGGAGGGCTACTCGTTTCTACAGGAGTTGTAGTTGACGTAGTTTCTGTCGTGGAATAGGTCGTCGTTGTCGAGTCCGCTGCCCTTGTGGCGGTGGAGGCTATTTCAGTTTCGTCCACCTTCATGGCATCGGCGTTCGTACTACTTTGTGTCTTCTCATTCTTCTCCATGTTGTCGGGCTGTGAGTTGTCATTGGACTTTTCCGGCTGTCCCTCCCGTTTCGCATCCGCGATGAGTTTGAGGTGACTCAGGTGAACCTTAAAGATATCCACACGTTCGCTGAGCACAGGGGAGTCCACGTGAATAATGCGGTCGAACCTGCCAGGACGAATCAAGGCTGGATCCAACAGTTCCTGATCCACATTGCTCGAGGCGAGAATCATCACATCGCCTCGATTGCTCGAGCTAAAACCATCCAACTGGGTGAGGAGCTCATTGAGGGTGTGCTCCTGCTCCTGCTTCTCACCATGCCCAGCCCCGCGCCGTTTGAGGCCAATCGCGTCAATCTCATCAATGTACACAATGCACCGCTGTTTTTTTGCCACCTCAAACAACTGCCGCACACGCAACGCACCCATACCCACGTACAACTCCACAAAATCGGAGCCGCAGACGGGAATGAATCCGACTCCCCCCTCGCCGGCCACCGCCTTGGCGAGAAGAGTCTTTCCCGTCCCCGGCGGCCCGAGCAGAAGCGCCCCTGTTGGAATCTTCGCCCCAAGCGATGTGTAGCGCTCCGGGTGACGCAGAAAGTCCACAATCTCCGTGATCTCCCGCTTCGGCTCCTTCATCCCGGCAATATCGTGAAAGCGCGTGGGGGAGGTCCGCTCCACGCGAAATATCATCTCCTTCACCCGCTGCGTCCGCTTCCCCGCGTCCACCGTCATGGCGAGCGATTTGCCAATGGAGTTCGACAGAATCATCACAAAAACGGGAAAAAACACAAAAGGAACAATCCACGCAAACACCCCGAGCGCCACAAGGGCCGATTCCGCCGTAGGTGTACCCTTCAGTGCGACCTCCAACTCGTTGGAGGTTTCGTTGGGGGTGTCTTTGCCTTTTCCCGCCGCCCTCACACGTGCCGCCACCACCGCTTTGCGGAGCTCATCCAACCTTTCCTGCGTGTGTGCGTCATCCACGAGGCCGAGGAAGACTTTCCCATCCTCCAGATACACCTGCGCGTAGTGATCGTAGAGGTGCACCCCTTCCACGGTGTCGGCGTGCTTGAGGAGGGAGGGCCAGCCGGTGCGTCGGCCGGAGGGCTGTTGAAGGCGGTAAAGGGCATACGAAAGCGCGAGCATCACCAACACAAAGAGCGTCGCGCGGGCAACGAGGAGTTCCTCATGGCTCTCCTCCTCGGGTGGTACAGTCGGGGAGGCGGAGTCATTGCCGCCTTTGTTGTTGCCACTATTGGGAGAACCTTTACCCGTTTGGGAGCGCAAGAATGGCGGGAGGAGCTTTTTGGGTAACGTACTCCACGCTCGAAGAGAGATGCGAGGCCGTATGTGCGGCAGAAGATTTTCCACCAAATTCCAACTCACAGAGTACAGTTGCTCGACCTGCGGCGTACTCAAACGAGGACGAAGCGACGAAAAAGAGAAGTCTCTTCTCGTGTTTCCGCTACAAAATGGATAATAACAGCACAATGACGACCTCCACGCATCCGACGAAATGCTTCTTCGCAAGGAGCCACACTCTCGCATTCTAAGTTTGTGACGAAGCATGTTTGGAAAATCTATCAATAAAAATAAAAATAAAAAACTTTCATTCATAGAGTAAAAAAAAATTAAAAATTAAAAAAATTAGAAACAAAGAAACAGAATACTCTAAAACACATGTTTTTCACTTTTTGTCACAAACACGAAGAAACGAAAACAGAATTCGTAGGTAAGTCAGAGAGACGTATAATTAGCTTAATCTGAANGTTTTTCCTTTTCGTCATAGTACAGGTACCATTTATGTGTCTTGCACACATCTGCTTTGCTTACTCTAACAAGCAAGAAAAAAAAAAAAAGGAGCAGCAAAGCGTATAAAAAATAAAAATAAAAAATTTCGTCTGTAAACTTTAGTAAAGATTTACTGTATGAACTTGAAATAAAATAAAAAAAAGTTGGTGTAGCACATTTGAATACAAGCAAAGACAAGAAAAGCAAAAAAAAAACTTTTCTTTGATCATATCTAATTAAACAGGGACAGCCGAGCAGCCGCGCAGATCTTCTGCTTTCCACGCAAACGGCATTGGCCCACGCCCATCCCCTCCATTCGTCCCGCCACAGCCGGACACGGAAGGGGCAAAGTTATTGTACAAATTATTGTCCAAAAAAGACGGCTGTCGTCCATTTCCATGTCCACTGTGTGCGTGCGTGGCGTTGGAGGTGCAGCTTTCGATGGAGTCCCGTTTCTTTCCGTTTCCCCCATTTTGACTCCGTTCCCAATCCATCGAAA